>JAAQPG010000473.1:0-25804 GCA_013186905.1 Fusarium udum
AAGAAGGTTTAGGGAAATCAGGAGGTAGTAGTAGTATTAAGTTTATAAGTCAGTCATAAGGTTAGAAAATACACTTCAGGTTTAACACAATAGGTTCCCAGCCTTTCTTTCAATCCAACTGAACAGTGGCCCGAGTCTTCTAAACGTGGCCAAGCCTGTAGCTGTAAGGAGCGGTGTGTCTAAAAGGTCTGCTGCCGTCAGGGACAGGCGATAGCGATCCATGACCGCGTGGTTCGATAAGTACTTCTGCAAATCTTGAAGACTGTCAAAACGAAAAGAGAAGGCCCTGAGAGATCTCCACTTGAATAGTGACCGTGGGCCGCTGGGATCATCCATCAGCAATATAAGGGTCTTGGCCGCATGTAGCTGAAGAGGACCGTTTTCCTGTTCGTAGGCACAACAGTTCTCTAGGAGATGATATAAGAAGCGCAGCAGAACGACGGACCTTCGCTTGGGCTGGGATAGGATGCCGCTGTATTTCGAGTTGGACAATGCTGCGTTGGTAACAATGAAGCCATCAAGAGGATAGCTTAGTATCAGCGGGAACTTGTCGTGCAGAAGGCAATCTCGGTAGTTACGCAAGATAACCTCGTTTATAAGGCCAACTCCAAGCTCGCAAACATGAGGAAAGCTCTCTGATTGAAGTACCACTTCGGACTGGATCAAGGTCGCCCGCCAGTTCAAGGCATTGTGAAGATTGGGATCCTTGGAGGATTATGATAGAAGGCGCTCAATCTTGGTAAAGACGATACTGAGAAATACCTGGGCGAGATCTGATCGATGAAACCGTCTACCAGTAGCGATATTTATAGTTTGAAGCCAGGCATCTGTGTTCTTGCTGTAGGACACGAGTGGCAGCGCAGCCATGATGATATCTTTATCCGCTATCTTCCTGGTTCCGACCATCGCCACGGCACACTTATCGCATGCAATTGTGTCGGATATAATGTCCGTCTCAGGATAGTTGCCCATAGTCAATGGGTAGACAAGTTTCGACGTGCTGTTGACAGATGGAAAGTTCTTGGTCACCATCGACTGGTCAGGAGCTCTGAGGAGAAGTGCCATGACGGCTCTTGCTCTACCACACTTAGGACAGTCTAGGATATGCTGGTCCTTGGCCTGGGTTGGCTTCAGGAACCCCGCGATGGCAAGGTTGAGGCTGTCTTGTCCGATGTTGTTTGTCCCTGTAAGAGGTTCATAGCTTTGCGGCTTCTCATTCTTTTGTGGAATAAACAACAGCTCATTGGGCGATATCTTCTGGATAGGAAGGCCATTTGGGGGCGGAAGGTCTTGTGGCAGAGATTGAGAGTTTTCTGAAGGCCTGAAAAGATTGAGATATCCAAAGTCGTGACCGCTGATTGTTTCCGGGGCCTTTAAATCATAATAGTTCGGTTCCGTTGGGGCTCTCATACGATGAGAGCTTATTCCCAACTCCTTATGGTAGGCGCGGGGCAAAGCAAGGTTATCTTGGCGAGGTCCGGAGTCATAACCGCGTTTGGTATCATATCCCATTGCTCCGTAGTCCTCAGAGGATGCTTGACTCCGGCCCGCTTCTCCTATCTCCGATATAGTATCTTTCAGAAGCTGGGAGCCCTGGTGCCCAGGAGCCCCGCTCATACTGTCTTGTTCGAGCTTGGCATCGACCTTATCCAGCCACATGGTCAGCTTATCAGATTCTCCCCTGAGCTTGGCAGTTAGGGCAATGGTCTTGATATTATCTTCATTGAGCATAATCTGGCGCATCAGGTCTTCATCAATTGTTTCGCGAGATACAAGATTCTTTATATTGACGCGAGTGTTTCCGTGGAGAATAAGCTCGTCCTTCTCAACCTTCTGAGCTTTGGGAACAGAAACTCGCGTGAGGTTTTCGTAGGAAACAAAAGGTAGGTCGGACCAATTCGTGTCATAGTCCAGAGTTGGATTCCTTTTTCCTGCCGGTAACAGGTTCGAGAAGCATCCTTTAGTGGATAGAAGAGTCGTCTTGCTGGTCTCTATGTCGGCATACATAAATACTACATGGGGGCTGACAGCGAAGACAGAGAGCCCAACAGTGATGTTGCAGTGGCTTGGCTTCATCAACTTCTCGCCAAAGACAGAGATTATACAAGCTTTGCCGTGCATTCCGTAGTCGGTGAGATTCCGCGCAAACTGACGAACGACACTCGAGTCTATCTCGCCGTCTGTCATGAGAAACCAGAAGTCGGCTTCCTGTAGAAGAAGTCGGCATTCCGAATCTTCCAGAAGAACATTGGGATCAGTTCCACCTCCAGACTCTAGTGTATGGATCTGCGAGAGTGGCCGCGGTCGCTCCGATGCGTCATTCCAGGGAATAATGGTTATGTTGTCGTGCATACTCTGTGGTATGAGGGAGCATACTTACTTCACTGCTTTTATTTCTGCCGTAAGCGCCGGCCCGTACGTGTTGCCGGAGACATCAACACAAATGCAGATCTTTGATTGGCGAAACGGTGCTGCAACTTGCTCTGGGCTGGAGCCTGATCTGGCACTGGAGCCGACTCGGCTTGCATGGCGACGCCGTCTGGTGAGGAGGCCATACTGAAATGCTCGATACAGTTTCGGATGAGGATAAAACAACCCGGAAAAGGTTGAGATATTTCTACCAGCAAATACTTTATCCTCTTCAATGCAGAGTGGTCAAAAGTGAATTGTTATTGATCAGAATGCCCAACCGCATATCCACTAACATGGTTTGTTGATTGGGTATCTACACCACCATTATCAGCTATTTGCATCAGTGGCTTAGCCAGGGGGTTGAAAATCACTGCGAGGCAGACACGCAGGGACATTGGTCAGCACAAACAATAGTTTCTGCTCATTCTTTCTCTCGGCAAGGATGAGGATATCTAGGTTCAACAGACATACAAAGTCCTGGTTGCAAAATTCCCTACCTACAAGTCGTCAAGTACAAAGTCAACACTCTCCATATCATCCTCCTCGTCATTGACCAGAGCATTCTTCGTAAGCCTAATTTCTTTCTGAGTCAGAAACAAGCAGATACAACCAGATGCTATCGTTGCGGGAACCGTCAGCTTAAATGCCAATCTCTCTTCCCTCCGTCCATGCCAAGTTTGATAGGCGCTGTGGCTTGACAGGGTCGGCCGGCTGATGGTACAACGGGCAAAAAGGTAGCAAATCAAGATGAGTCACCATTGCGGCTGATTCAACCAATCTTGTATTGGCTGGCATAGGTAACTAATAATAGTATGAAATTAGCCTGTGTGTTGCACAGCAGCAATATTACCCTCGAATTAGAAAGAGCTGCAGGTGGCCCCGGCCGGTTACTGCTCAGCTCCTTCTGCCTCGCCCTTCGCCCTTATATATTTGATCCTTTATAGCTTTGCGCTCCAGAAACTTCTATCGCGTATCTTTGAATTGATGCTGACACCAGATTCCAAACCTGAAACGTTCCTGTAAAGACCCTTCAGACTTCCATGCTGAAGATACTTCCCAAATACCAATATGAGGTTTTCGTCAAGAACCGATAGACATTCACTTGCAGACGATATATTAGACCCTCAATCACCCGAGGAGCTTTCCTCCCTCACGTCGCTGATAATGCAAAACGCTCAACATTTCGTTGAACAAAGTTCGTCTGTGGACGAAGATGCAGAGCATCTGGCACAACTCTTACCACCAAATGGGAATTTAATAAGGTATTTCCGATAAACAGCAACGAGTCTTGGGTGAAATTGACGTAGTATAGTGAAGGTCGATATGCGAAGGTTGACATCCTTCGTAAATACATTCCCGAGGCTGATCCACAGGACCCTCGAGCACAAACGCTTCGAGTGAAGATGGCCAAGAAATCAACGATGCTAAAAATTCAGATTGGGATAGCCCTCTTCGTAGTGGCTCTCAACATAGGGACCACTATATGGGCTGTCATCATTTACCCTCCGAACCGCCAGGGTGTTAGAAGCATTGCCTTTGGTAGTTGTCACAGCCTGAGCCTGATTAACACTCTGTTACACGGCCTCATCAACATCCTATCAAGTCTGATCCTAGGTGCTGGAAGCTATTGCATGCAATTGCTTGTTGGGCCTTCTCGACGTGAGATAAACCAGGCGCATGCAAATGGTAGATCCCTGGAGATTGGCGTTGCCAGTTTCAAGAATCTACGTCATATTGTAGGTAAAAGATCAATTATCTGGGCATTCCTGGGTATCACATCAACGCTACTACACTTCTTGTAGGTTACGTCAATTCATCCCGTTTTGAAGTATTAACAGTTTTTACAGCTGGAATTCAACCGTTTTCACATCTACGCCTGTAGTATCTGTCCCCCGAGCCATAGCGACGAGCGACTTCCAGATATCAGCGGATAATTGGACCATCGACGATCCGCTACTACAACGATCCTGGTGGAAACTGCCCGGGATTTGGGGGGATGTGTCCTATGATTTAACCCCACTGTATGCCATACAGACAACCGCAAGCAAGATGAATCGTTCAGAGCCAAAGGAGTGCTTAGAACAGTTCATCCATCCGTGGAAATCTACCCAAACTCTCATAATAGTTGCACAGAACATAATGGATCCTCACTCATCGATGGTTGGATGAGCGGCTGGGACATATGGACTGTTTCTCACGGATGGATATGCGCTGCGTATCAAGGCCCGTATCGAGGTACTAGAAGCTGCACCGAGGAGTGGGCCAGCACATTTGCCGATGAATGGATAGTACCTGGCGCGCCGTCAGGTAGTGCTAGCTCTGAACGACAGAATGTCACTGTCGACTATTGCCTGATAGGAGACACTGTCGACATTGAAGACAGATGTGGGCTTCATTTCAGCGCACACATCATGGCCATTGTAAGTATCGGCACTACCCTAGAAGTCCTCCTCATTTACTTGACCTGGTTCAGCCACAGCAGAGCCATCAAAGCCGATATCACGGGGCAGCACCAGAGGACTATGGTCACAGTAGGCGATGCCGTTTCTGACTTTATGGAACGCCCTATTGACATCACGGATGAGCACGACGATCTCGACAATGTTTCAGAGACTCTGAGAAAGATGCCATACGAGTTCCGCGTTGGGCGCTGGCGAGATGATCGCGTGTCCTGGTTCAAGGCTGTGAGCAATCGAACCTGGGTCGTATCCATCAGCCTGTAAGTTGCTCCTTACTGTAAAACAAAGACCCGCCTTAATATGAGTTACCAGGCTCGCCATTAGAGTGATAATGCCAACTTATTCACTCATTTCCTCCGTGAATTGGCTGAAAAAAATTCAAGTCCCCGTAAGCCCTTCGCGTATCTGGAGCCAAGGCTTCAAACCATCTTTGGAGACGGTTGTATACAACAGTTGGGGCAAGAATAACAGGACTCTTAACGATTTTATGACCAACATCCTTATTGCTAACTCTTTCCAAGTTGGGTTGAGTTTTCTTTATCTTATCTACAACAACATTTTGACAAGGCAGCTTCTCGCTGACGAATGGGTTCGCTTCGTTCAGCCAGATGGAAAGAAGCCATTGAGAGTCTCCTCTCTAGTCGGCTTACAACGGTCCTCTTATTTCCTTTCTCTACCGTTCAAGTACTCTATCCCGCTCATGATCTGTTCTATCTTGCTTCATTGGCTTGTATCCCAAAGCATATTTCTGGTACAAACCAGCGCCTTTGATCCTGGCCCAAATGGTGGCCATAATCCTTCATTTGATGTTTCCGCTCGGGGTTATTCTATCTTGGGCACGATATTCGCAATCTCGACCGGTCTTATCATGGTCTTAGCACTTCTTATAAACGCTGGTGTACGGAAATACCAAGGAATACCTTCTGGATTCCAGCGTATGGCAACAGATAGTGCTGCGATTAGCCTGATGTGCCTACAAACAGAAGGTGATACAGATGCATACCTCTTCCCACTTTGCATAGGGGCTATTAGCGACAGAGGCACAGTTTCTAGGCAGCTGCAAGAACGAATAGTCTTATCAACTGATATTGAGATAAGACAACCGAAAGACAATTCTCAGTATTTGATACCTCAGCCTGTACGAGAGGGAAAACGAACTTGGAAATTGTTATGGAACAGAGATCTGTTCCGTGTTCAGCGAAGCGGTCGGACTAGTCGCGATAATTAAATAAGCGAGATTTTAATACTACTAGCAAACTGTTTGAATATTAAGCCACCTCTTACTTAACTATAACTATTCTCTGTGTTACTGATGTTCTCGCCATTCTTTATTCGGTCATCCCACCACTTGTGAATATCTGGTGCTCCCGACACCAACATCTTAATATCTCCATCAATCAGGAAACTGTCTAGGGCGTTCTCTTCAAAGTTATCCATGTTATCCATGCGCAGCGCCCGAAGAGAATAGCTTTGACAAAATGATATCAAGTTCGGCGCTAAAACTGAGTGCGGTTTCGTGATGAGATGAGGCAGTCGTTCCATAAACCCTGTCCCTCTTCTACCCTCCATGGCCGAGATTGACTCAGCTGAACATAGTTAGATTTGACCACAAACAGGGGAAGAATACTTACCCAATCCAAAGCGAATGAGCTCACGCTCTGTTTCCAGAATGCGATAATTCGAGAATATCGAATTGGCTGTTTCCATCTTACGTGCGATGATGTGCAGGTAGTATACTAGCAATTCGAAAGGATAAGAGTTCTTAATCCAGATGTCCCAAAAGTTCCCACCGTGTGCCATCTCAATGGACGAAACCATGTCATTCCATAGAGGCTTCTCGATGATCCACTGGAGAGATTCCAGCAACCAAATTTGATCGCCAAAGGAATTGATAGATCGCCCGAGAGTGGCTGCTGCTTTACTCATCAGAAACTTCTCGCGGTCTTGAAAAGACATCCTGGATCGCCAGACGATGGGGTTTCGTAGATGTCCTTCAAAAATATCTCTGATCTCGCCGGGCGCGACAAATATCGCTTCAGAGTCAAGCCACATAGCTAAGTCGTAGTCAAAGTGATCGGCTGCGGACATCTTCTTGATCGATTGATAAGCATATTTGTCAAATTTCTTCAATAAACCGCTCGTGTCTTCGGGTGTAAGGTCCGTTCGAAGTCTGGCTGGGAGTATGTCGTAAAGGTTCACGACATTGAAAATCGGATCCTTTCCGGGGACGTTGTCCTTTGGTGTTTTCCACCGACTGAATGTCTGGTCGCAGTCTTCGAGGGTCGAAAGGAGCTGGGTGAGGCCTTCGACTTCGGCAGTGTTGGAGACGATGATGTGCCAGTCCACTTTGTCATGATCGACGCACAGACACTTGACGGATTGAAAGTAACGAAATACTTGGGGAAAATGCCCATCCTCGATAAATTGTTAGAGACGCGAAACAAAATGCTGAAAAAGGAGTGTCTCACAAAGGTTGGTAGCAACACGGCGAGCCGCTTAGTTTCTATGGGCTGCACCTCGCTGAATACGGGATGCTCAGGTTTGTAATTGACGAGCCGGTCGGTGTATCGACTATCGTTGGCTGGCTGTGGCGGCCATGATGGCGGGTCTGAAGGGGCCCATGAAGTCTCAATATCATTCGGTCGGAACGGGAGGTGAGGCGATGCATGTAGCGCGAAAAAGACGACCGTGGAAAAGGTCAGAACTGAGATGCCAATTAGAGCGTTTTTGAGCCTGTATGTCCAGTTAGCTTTGTCGAAGAGATTTGTCGTAATGTGCAGCTAACTTGCCAGGAAAGATAGTTGGGCTTGACAAAGAGCTGCTCATAAGAATACGACATCTTCATGTCGAACATCCTATTTACAACAGCACCGAACAAAGGATTATCTTTCGGTAGAGGAGGCATGCTGAGAGATGGAGAAATGGGAAGTTCTTCTAGATCCCATAAATCACATGATGCAGTCCAGACTCAGATGGTCTATTTACGAAACCTTTAGCAACATGCCAGCTCCCGTTCTAGCTTGGCGACTAGTAAAGCTTGTTCCATCTCGCTCCTCTATTAGGGCTAGCGAGGTACATCGCGCGATGAAAACAGCACCAGTTAGGTCGAGAAAATGAAACTAAGCCTGAATTGATTGACTGGAATGAAGGCCTTCTATTTCTGCCGAACCAAACGCCATTACAAGGAATTCTATATGATATGCCACCCAATCACTTCTGCACATGTAAATCAGATCCGTTTTCCGCTAAACTCCTCAGCCGGCCAACCCTGCATTGTCCTCCTCTCCTCAACAACGTCGCCACCCATGATAAGCGTATGCTCCAGCAAGCAGCTATCACTCTTCATCCGCGCACCACTCAAAAGCCGACTTCCCGTTCGGAGTACACATCTATCGCCAATCTCAACCCTATTCAAGTCAAACTTGCCACGTGTGTTGATGTGTGCGACGACGCTGGCGTCATCGACGACAACGCGATCGCCAAGGGTGATAAGATCAGGCTCAGTGAACATGAGGCTCGGGGTGCCGTTGACGAAGAGTGCACAGTCTTTGCCGATCTTGGCCCCCATGAGCTTGAAGTAAATAACCATCCAATGTGTTCCTGTGAGGAGGTTCAGAATACCATTGCCTTTGTAGCATTGTCGGCGAAGACGCTCAATGCCGAGAAAGATCTGCCAGCGCTGGCAGTACGAAGACTTGTCCCAATCGTAGTTACCAGCCTTGCGACGCCCCATGAGTAGCCACTTGGATCCAATGATGATTGCCAGCGCAAGAACGGATTGGATCGTGGAGAGGACGGCGATGCCAACCAACATGGTGAGGAAGATGGCGACAAGGTCGAACCAGACGTTCATGCCACGGGGAAAAGAGCTTCTGAACATGATACCCACAAATTGAATGGACGAGACACTGGGGACATCCCAGTAGACAGCGGTGAAGACTGTGAAGAAGGCAGAGTAGCAGAAGATGGCGAAGGGACCGAGGACATGGTAAGGTGCTAGCCTGAGGCAGAAAGCTCGACCAAATGGAGAGAGATGCTGCGCCCAGTCTCCTTTACCATCACTGCCCTCAGTATCGCTTCCACATGTGATGCTAGGCTGTGTATCAGGACGGTCCTTCTCGTCGTTAAACTTCTTTTCGTTGGTGAGAGTATCCTCAGACTGCATGTTCCGGATGTGAGAGCGAGAGACCTTAGTGTCACTACCGGTTGACAGGCAGACTGCATCGCCTGCCTTGGAGCCAACATAAGTACCATCAGAGACATAGTGCCCGTTTCGCTTGGTCAGAGCACCAGAACCCATGGTAGTACGTTCACCAACGGTGACACCGGGGAGAAGACAAACACGATCAGCGATCATGGCACGGTCTTGGATGGTGACTTTCTCAGATCCAATGCCATCAGAAGTGACGAGGTGAGATCGCGAGCCAAAGACCACATCGTTACCAACGTCGATGAGATGATAGTCACCGATGGTAGGACCAGTACCAGGCCAGTACACGCGCTCACCAATCTTAGCGCCCAGCATTCTCAACGCAATAGACGTAGCCTCATAGTGCTGCCCAAACAAAGAAGTCATGCGATGAAGCTTCCCCTCAGGCAAAAGCGTCTTGATCAAGTTTGCTCTCCAGATGTCCACCGTGGATCGCGAGTTGGCTTTAAGCTTTCCAAAGAAGCAGTCCAGAGTAGACTTGACCAAGATGACGAACCCAAAGAGGAAGAAGGGACCGAATAGGCATCCAAGAGCAAGCGCGAGGTAATGGTATGCAATTCGGTTAGGCTGAGTGAACCAGTCCACACTGCTCCTCAATGGAGCCTTGTGGTTTACCTTTTGACCCTGTGTAGTTACCATGCCTACAAGACCGGCCATCCAAGGGACTGCAGAGAGGAATAGGCCGATGAGCTTGAGAGGCATGGTGAAGAGAAGGTTCAGCACCCTGTGAGGCTTGGGCTTCTCGCTTGGAAGCTGGTCCCTATACTCCTCCCTTGCATCCTGCATCTCCCAGCTCGATGAGTTGAAGCCGAGGCATGTATCAGGCGGCATAGTGGTACCAGGCGCAATGATAGAAGACATTCCAACAGAACAGTTGCTTCCGATGGTGATGCGACCAAGATACATCGACGTATTCCCCTCAGCAGCAAAAGGACGACAGATGCACTTTGTAAGGTTACAATCATCACCAATCTCAATCAAGTCCCACTCTCCAATCGCCGCACCCTCGAGCTTCACACTCTTGCCAATCTTAGCCCCCATAAGCCGACAGTAAATCCTTTCCGTCGTCTCATTCGCTTCAAAGAAGCCCTTGCCACAGATCGCAACAATCTTTTGCATAAGCCACCATCGGGTATGATACATTCCCCACATGGGGTAAAGTCCTTCGCGATAGCGACCGATGATGAGCCACTTGCAGATGATGCCGACGATGGGTGATACAAAGCCCATGATGATACGAGCGATGAGCATGGAGACGGTGAGGTTAAGAAATCGGCCGGGGAGGGAGTGGTTGGTGGGGAGTTTTTGGGAGTGCGCGAGGGTTACGAAGAAGATTGTCCATTGGACGGCGCGGCGGAGTGGATAGAAGATCACGAGGGGGAAAAGCTGGAGGATCATGAGGAAGGGGTTGGTGGAACTGCAAGTCTCGGTACATCCGACGATAGTACTCGGCTGGTCAGACTCGTCAGTCTTACTATCGAGCATTTTGTCAATCTGTGCAGCGATAGAGGTAACGGTACCGCCGTTGAAGACTGCTGTAATCGGGAGACTGATGCTGAACTCAGTACGGAGCATTGATAGAAGACGACCGGCGCGGAGGGAGTCACCGCCGAGACTGAAGAAATCGGAGTCGCAAGGAATGTCTACGGCTGGAATGGATAGGACTTCGACAAAGGCTTTAGTGACTAGTCCTTCTGTGCTCGCGGCTAGTTCGTTGAGTGATGCCATTTGAAGTTGCTCGAGTTCTGCGCGGAGTACTTCGACGTCGATGCTTCCGGATGAGTCTTTCTGGAATGGGTGAGGCATGATGTGAATCTCGGAAGGGATCAGGTAGTTGTCAATGATTGATGCCAATTGCTGTCGAATGTCGCTGACATCATTAAAGTCAATAGTAGCCTCACCCTTGGGCGCAAGTACAGCTTCAGGTGACCTATCATGAGTGCTGGGAAGGCAAAAGATGTCAAGATCTGGAACGATGTTCTGGATACTTGTCGCAAGCTTGGTATAGTCAACGGAGCAAGGTGAGCACTGAATAGGGTCTGACAAAGGTGTATCAGCCGGAGGACACAATGCATCCCAATGTCTTGCCATATAAGGTGTATCATCAGTAACAGAGGGAAGTCCCAGCCGTTGACCAAGCTTGATACGTAGTACCTTGTTGTTGTTCTTTGGAAGGTCATCCATGTAAGTGATCAAGACTGGCCACTTCGCCTGCTGAAGAGAAGATTTCAAAGCGCCATGAAGGGTCCTCAGATCAACGCGGAGAATATCGGGTGGTGTGACGAGGACAACAGCGAGGACCTCTTGAAGAACATCATGCAATGCCGAAAACGCCAAGGCCTGAGAAACCCTTCCGTAGATGGGCGAGTCACTCGCTCTCGAAGCCGTCATGATAGCATTCTCAACCTCGAAAGGAGATATTAACTCTCCACCGCGGTTGATGACTTCCTTACTCCGACCGGTGATGTAAAGATATCCATCATCATCCATGCATCCAAGATCACCAGTATCAAACCAACCGGCTCCGTTGAAGGGTGACTTGTCGTATGTACCGTCAGACCTGAGATAGCCTGGGAAGACATGTCCGCCGCGAACACAGATACGACCGACGGTGCCGTTTGGGACGGTTTGTTCAGACCAGTCGAGGATGGTGAGTTCGGGGCCGGTGCTGATACCTGATGTACCTTCGCGATCGAGACGGTAGTCTAGTGGAGGTGTAGAGATGGGCATGCACCTATATATAGCTGTTAGCATTTATGAGGGTTATCTCGAGGGGGGATGACTTACTCTGTCATTCCATAACTCGGTAAGACGACGCAGTTGAATGTATCCCTCAATTGATACGCCAAAGATGGTAACAAGCCACCAGCAGCGTTACAAGCCAGCCGCATGCGACTCTTTCGCAGAGCTTCCGGTCGTGCAGCTGCTTCTGCGATGATGATGGAGTGCATCGATGGTGAAGCGTAGTACCATGTTGGTTGAATGGTCTCAGCCACGTCCCAGAAGAGATTGGCATCGAAGGAGGGACAGCAGACTGTTGAGCCGCCGGAGAAGATTGGTGCAAAGATGTTTCGAACTAAACCTCCTCTGTTTATCGTCAGCGCAGGGTATGGTCAGGATGGTGAAGTGACTTACACGTGATAGAGAGGCATCATGTTCAAACAGATGTCACTAGCTGTGAGACCCCATGATTCAATGACGAAAGCGACGCCAGCGATGATAGAGTGGACCGTCAGTGGAACTACCTTCTTGGTACCCGACGTCCCACTCGTGAAGAGAATCAGCCCAATGTCATCAGCCTTGTTAGCGACTCGCTCACGGCTGCCAGTGGGGATACCTTCTCCATCGACTGTCCTTAGCGAGATACCCTCATCTCGAGTCCAGTCCATGATGAAGATCTGGATATTGTGATCTGATACCCAAGAGGCATCAAGTTGGAGTTTTGTGTACTCATCCTTTGTTGTAAGGATAAAGTCCGCTCGTGCTTGGAGAATGTCCGCTCGGAATTGGTCTGCTCCAGCGGCGGGGTTGATTGGCGATGCGGTGTAGTAAGTCGTTACAGCAATGCATGTAGCTGCTAGTAAGGGATCATTCGGTAATGCGATCGAAACAACAGGTCTTTTGTCTGATGCAGTAATGGGAAGTTGGAAGTTGTCGACAAAGTGTCGTAGTTGGCGATGGGTGATGACATCCTCATCTGTGGGGGCTCGTAAGGCTGGCTTGTCATCGCAACCAACGAACTGCGCAAAGGATGTATATGAGCTCTTAACTAGCGTTGAAGCTTTCTCAATTAGGGAAGAGAGCTCATGTGTGCTGTTCGTCTTGGCATCTTCTGGGAGTTGCGTGTAGAGTCGTGTGTAAATCTTGATGAGTTGGAAGACTGGCCATGGAAAGGTAACTCCTCAAGGAGATGACATAAAGTGTAGAGGGAGGATATGGAATGTTGTTTGGCAGTAGGAATGGCAGCCAAGAGATCAGCTCTGTCTGGATTCAGTGCTACAAGGGACTTGAACTGTTGGCTCTCCCTGACCGCCATTGGCGGGAGGTCACAGAGCTCCCGTATCAAACACGGCACACTCATATCTCGATGAACAAAGCGGTAATAAAGATGATCCTTTGACTCAGAGTAATGAAGATCTGATAATCCTATTCATCACAGCGCTCTCCCATCTCTATATAACAACTTCAGCTCTCATCGCAGCCCTTCCACCTTTTTACCCAATTTCGTCTCGCCGATAGATCAACAGGCAGAATATGAAGTCTAATCTGCAATGGCACGTCGAAAGATAAACCAAACCTGAAATCAAATCACAAAGGTCCTACCGCCGGTCCACTTCATCCCACATAGACTTATTGGCGCCCCGATTTACGACAAGGGATTCTCCTGTAGATCCGATTTGATCTTCACGGCATTTCCTCTTGGGCTCCATAGTCATGGGGATGGGTGACAGCTGAGTGGGTGGACTGCCCGGCATTGCTACGGGTTAATCATCACTGACAAGTTCCACGAGTGCCGGCGCTTGCTGGCTTGGTATACACTAAGGGGCGGAGTGACATATTATTTTTCCTTGGTGGCCGTGCAGAAGCGGTTCGTACGCTGATGTCACAAAAGACTTACGACGACGAATAGTCTTCTTGACTCGTGAAAAAGTCCATAAGTTGAGGCTATGGTTATATCCACCGATTGAGTTTTGGTCAATGTAAGAGGTCGAACCGTAAATGCTCCCTGTTCATCTATTTCCCGATTGGTTGGGGTGATGTAACATGGTCTTTGAGCCGCATGGTGCAGGGATCTACGACCCCGGTCTCGGAGGGAAAACACGTAAGCTCAGCTCACGAGCCCTGATGATATCTCGTTGATAAGTGAGTGAGTTTCAAAAGGTCCGGGGATTACTAAGGGATTTGTAGATCGGTAGTTGGACACGAGGTAGGCTTGGTGATTCTGAGTCAGGCAGGGTTGGAAATGTCAGCGACCGAATGGCGCAGCGGTTGGATGGGAGGCATTGTGCGATGCAGGTGATATAGTTGAGCATGTTATCATTACCACCTTGGGTAAAGAAAGAATACTCCATTCTCCGCATAGAAGTCACTGCCCAGCTGAGATGCGTATTTTGTTGCGTGTCATGACATATGTTCCAAGTTGGACATTCCATCAATTAAGCGAATTATCAAGCTTAACCCCATACCTTACCAGCATCCCCAAGGGACTTTAATCAGGATAATCTCAGTATCACGGGGTAATAAATTCTCCGAGATAGAGTGTTTCTAGATCATTAACAACCTTCCAAAGTGGGACTTCGACACGTCAGCTGTCATTGGACCTCCCGTAAATCTATATCAAGACGGCCCCGTCTATTACACTTTGCGCCTACGCGGGTTTCCCGCCTCTTTCTGCTCCCCGAAACCTTACGGGACTTCATCTTACTATCATGAGATTGGGCCGACGAATGGTTCTGTTGATGTCGTGAGAGCAACTGCCGAAAGAGCTATTAGTGGTTAATGGACTCATCATGCACAGGTTGCCTTTTAAGGCGGTTATGGGTTGTCAGGCACGAATGGGAAGCACCTCGTCTTATACAGAAAATTCAATCGTTAAGGTTTCGTACTGGTATCAGTAGTAAGTAATCAGGCCTAGGCATCGACTCCTTGCTCATGCCGCATCTCACCCGCCTCAGGGGAAAGGAGACAACAGTCAGAATACCAATCCACAAGCTTGTAACCTCAATACCGAATGCAACAAATTTCATGTGTTGGATAGCAATAGTGACTCGTCGACTTCCGGTCATCTCTATTGTTGCACTGAATATCCCAGCACTCACGCTCCAACCAATCACTGTCACACTCAAGTGTCACCCTACGTCTTATCTGCATACCACCGTACCCACTCTTACCGTCGATGCTACAGACCATGCTGCCGTTTTTCCCGCTTCTCCTGATGCCCGCTAAAACTTTATTCACTGGTCTTGTCTCCTCCTTACCCTGCGTTGCAGTCCGTCGGCGCTAATGTAATAGAGATCTTCCAGCCATTGACCTCCCTGTCCACGCAGTGGATTCCTCGTTGAGATTGAGAATCATTGGAGATTTCCGTCTTGACTGGCGGCAATTTCATGCCATTGAGTTTGGCCCTTGATGTTAACGCCGCTCGCGATCAGCACAAACCTTAAACCCCGTCTCGAGTGTTTTTCAAAGCTCCTGAGATAATTGGACAGGGCGGTATTTATGTTTTGGTGATTCGTTGTGCTAGATGTATTATTTGCAGATGGGATCGATGCCTGAAAGCACATGCTCCCCTATGCTTTAGTCCCATGGCCTATTGGTGTTTTGGTGGAGGGGAGTGGAAAGGCTGCTACGCCAAACCAATTGGGACCTCTCAAGACCGCAATCTAAATGGGCAATGAACATTAAGTTGTAAGCCAAAGGGTAAAATTCCAGCTGAGAAGAAACGTGTACTACGTGGTAGAAGCTGATTCATGATTAACCACGTATTTAAACTTTTAAGTCCCCTTATATAGAATGTTCTCGAATTGTAAGATTGTACACATTGGATTAAATTATCTTGGATTCGCCTACCGTAATTCCCCGCGCCTCGACCAGCTTGTGCTTGATTCCGAAGTGTCCTTCCGGTTAACCAACAACTGCGTTGTTAACAAATACATAGGTCAATCTTACAGTTTGTCACAATCATTTACCTCTTTGCATAGACGAATATTGCGCAATGAAGTAGCCTGTCGCCTATTTCACCATTCATTCAATCTCATTATGCTGGCCTCTGTGGTGGATTGGCGTGTAGTTCTTTTCAGTACCTCTTCAAAGATTGGATGGCACATACGTAATTAACATACTTCACGCGACGCAAGATATTCCAAATTTGCATTCGGCGATGACGGATAACTCACAATGTCACATTTGATCTCTTTTTCGTGAGCTCTTTGAACATTTAGTGGTTTTTGTTGAGTAGTATTCCCTAATGATACTAACTATGCCCTATCGGCTATGGAAGCTCCCTAGTGTCCCCTTGTATCAAGCTTAATATGCCTACCGCTCTTCAACTTGCATCTCGTGTTCCATAGATGGTGGTGGGATCAGGGTAGGCCTCTGCCTGATGGGGAGAACAACAAGATGTTCTCGCGGGTTCAAATGGTTTGCAGGCTTCGATGGACGCCAGTGACTGATATCGCGCTGGTGGCTAATACCTCCATTCGCTTCCTGGTAGCTTGTGTCATGCCTGTTCTGCCAGCGATGGATCCTAGTCTCTTCGATCAAAGAATGAAAAGCTTTGACTTCTTCTTCAGTGGGTCGTTTCATGTTTTCCCAGAGTTTTTCCTCGTTGGCATTTAACCTCCATGCCATCAGCTGCAGCGGAGTGTGGTTGTCAATGTCTTTGCCATCTGGGTCCGCATCTATAGGGCCTTCATCGCGTAAGTATGTGATGTGATCCAGGTCTCCGTATAGAGCTGCGTGATGCAAGATAGACCTATTCTCATCGTTGAGAAGATCAAGTCTCGCACCCCACTGGTAAAGAATAGCAAAGACACTATTGCACCAGGAGATACAAGAGGCGAGGTGGATAGGGGTCCAGCGACGTTTACACCGTGCATTGATGTCAGCTCCTCCCTTCAGAAGTGCCTCCAATTTTCCATTACAGTCCCATGGCTCAGCCGCATTGCGACTTGCCTCGATGATATGATGTATTGGAGCAAAGCCTGTGACATCTGCCTTGAGGTTAGGATTAGCATCATTCTTTAGCAGAACCTGAACTACTTCGGTAGAGCCTTCTTCTACAGACGCGCAGGCAGCATGCAGTGGGGTCCACCCATTCGAGTCTTGGACATCAGGATTGCTGCCCAGGCTGAGCAGGGCTCCAACGACATCAGCCCATCCATACGAGGCAGCGATGTGGAGGTGAGTATGACGCCACGCTTCATTGACAGCATCAAGGCGACCCAGACGGTAGAAGATGGTCAGTGTGGCATTCAGGAAGAAGAGATCCTTGGGATTCTTCTCGACCTGGCAAAAATGCCGTTGTTTGCGTACTTCTATTGATGGGAAGTCAGTCGCATGGTCATACTTGGGAGATTGGGGGAGCTGACGGGACTTATTCATGGTAAGTGTTGACAGATTTAAGGTTTTGCGTGTGGGAGAAGGGATAGATGGGCATGGTGCCATGATGGGTGTGCAGCGTGTTTTTATACACGTGTGAGGCGCGTCATGCAAGCATCAGGTGTCAGACTATCAACTCAAAACAACATTCTGATAAAGTCAGTTCAGACCGTATGAATGAGTTCATACGCAGGTGAGAGGTCAATCGGGCTGTTGCAACGCTGGCTGAGAATTTAATTCAGCACAGACGATTTAATTCAATGTGTGGCTTCATTGCCTATAACCTCAATGGTCAATTGTGCCTCACAGAGGGGACTGCTTCCAGTCACCAGCGATTAATCATGGCGGGAATGATCCGATTCGTCCGTGTCTGGGTTAAACTCCAGCCCTGTAAACGTTCCGTGCCGCCAGCCAATCTACCATCGTGGCTGAATCTAGACTGGAGTGACTTATACATAGAACACCATCCGAAGGCAGTGGTTGAATGTGAGCATACTTTTCAACCTGTCAAATTACAGATTATGTCGGCGTTTCTCATTTGAACCCTTTCAAGTGGTTAAGTTTATGAGCAACGCGGCATCTCATTCGTCGCAGTCGTTTGACTCCCGCCCGACTTGAAGTATATCACGACTAAACACAAAGTATCTCATATTAAGCGCAGAGTATGTCAGAATTGAAGACATGACATATCAACATATTTACGCTTCAATATATGACCACTTGATTCGAAATGATTCTCTTGACAATAAATAGCATTCCCCGGCAACAACAATGCTCCACGTGTTCCAATGAAAACCTCAATTCTTGTCTTGATATAGTTTCTTCCAGTAAATTGCGTCAACCTTGACAATTGCAAATCGTAGAAAAGGCCACGACTGCATTCGAGTGCGGAGAGTCTTTCTCCATGTCGCCAGAAGGTTCTGGTCATATGCCGTCATATCAGGCTGCCGCTTCTGAAGACAGAGCATGTAGCAGAATAGTCCGGGGTATGCGAGACAGTTCCTTGTGTATGCTGGCCAGAATGCTGATTGATGCCTTGCATCTAGGCCACGGATGAATTTGATGACTGTTTGGATGAGACCACGACAGGCTTGGAGAACTGTCTCTACGGAGGATTGTACGTGGTTGAGCTGTGTATTGCTGTCAATGATGGGGCGTAGCAGTGCTCGTAGAACGAGAATGTGCGTGGTGTAATACGCTACGTAGAGGGATCTGTGACTCTTGACGGAGTCATCTGCGTCGCTGTCACTCGGCTCTGGTCTTAAAGCCAGAGATTCAGGGAGGTCTTCCAGCCATTTGAGCAGTTGCTGACGTGGAACGCGAGCTTGTTCAAGTAAGGACTCAAGAATTTGAGGCCGTGATACGGCGCGGAGGGAGCTATTGTTGTCAGTTTAGTCGGCACAGGGCCAGGACAGGGGCTACGAAGAGGTCTTACAAGAACTGTCGACAGATGCCACTCGTGATCTCGGTCAACGAGCACAAACGGTCGAAATAGTCAAGTGACTGATCTCGAATGTTCTCTGGCAGGCTGGCAGTAGGGTCGACTATGAAATCGGCAGATGTAAGTGGCGACACATCCCAGTCATCGTCAGCTATCATAGAAGATCGTCCATGAGTTACTGCACGCCAAGTATACTCAACATAAACAGCCCACCATAACCGTCTTCGAAGACGAACCTCCCATGCTGGCAACTTCCATCCAGTCGGATCGACATTCAAGCCAAGGGACTGGGCCATGGCCAGCATAGAAGCCGCCAATGACCATACAAAAGGGTTTTCAACAGCGACGACATCGAAGGGGGTGTGATTCAGTAGGAGAAGGAATATTTGTATGGTTGAGAGACGAGGAAAGTGAAGTTCCTTTTGAAGACAGGTGTAGGAGACTTGCCAAAGGTCATTGACGTCGGGCTTGAAATATGCACTATCGAGACAGAGCTTTTCGTCCCAGGGTGTGAAGGGTAGTGCGAGGGCGTATATACCCGCGAGCAATCCAGTAGAAGCCTCTGCGACAAACTTATTCAAGTCCTCAAAGACTAGAGAGCGAGAAAGAATTGGTAAGTCTTCGAAAACGAATCTGAAGTACCTGTACATTAAGTAAGTACATTGCTCAAGGGCAGAGGGGAGGGATAAAAGGCATACAATTTCACTAAAGCAACGCCTGTTTCTCGATCCACCAATTTCTCAAGATGCTCCCTATCATCCAGCGACGACATGCACTTATCCACAATCTTCTGACTCTCAATAGCAGTCCCCGTTTGGCTCTGCAGAAAATGAATAGGGGGATTCGCCGGAAATGCATGTTGCTGCCGTCGGTACGTAACGCGATAAAAGTCGACTTCATCACTACTAGAATACGGAAAATGATTGAGAGAAAACGGATCTGATTCGTTGGAGAAGCCAATTAGTGAGGTTGAATGGTCTGGTCGTTGATCGAATGAAAGGCGCTCGAACAGGGCTGTTGGGCTAGCGGGAATATCTGCTGTTTTGGTAGGAGTGGCGATAGGGATTTCGCCGTAGTCTGAGGGCGTTGGGTCGTCGAGGGGTTCGAGATTGGGGAGTTCGCCGTTGGCGAAGAAGTCAAATGGCTGGCTGCCGTCTATCCCATGATCGAATGAGATGTCCCAGTTGATACCGCCTCCAGGTGAGAAAATTGACTGGGATACTGTGCCATCCAGAGGGGTCAAATCGAGGCCTGGTTCAGGACCAGAAGATTGGATATCTATTATCCGTCAGTCCATGCCTTTTATTTCATTCTCTCTTCTCACCATCTGGCATGCGCAACGCCTCATAAACACCAACATCCTGCGCAATCACCTGTTGCGGCACAACAATCGGCGTGCCCCCTCCCTCCCTCCTGGTCCTACCATCCCTGGGCTTCTTATTCGGATTCCCGATAAACGTGCAATCGCGTCCGGTGCGATCACAGAGCTGGCATGGACGCGTCGGATCAGGGATGTTGCAGAGCACTTTGCGGGCGCGACACAAATCACATGGTCTTTGAGACTTGGAGCGGTAGCGTCTTATTCCCGCGACTTGACGGGGCGGGTTCTCGTCATGGTTCATTGTGAGGGAGATGCTGGTAAGTCAGGTAGACTTGGGGTATTGAATTGATGAAGTGAGTTACCGATAGCGGGGGTCGAGTTGGCGCCGATATCCGGGCACGTGATTGAGGCCAGTAGTTAGTGTCGGTGGACATGATGTCTATCATGGAATACAAATTGTCATTTGTACGACAGAAGATATGAATCTAGGTAGTAACTGAATGCGTTGTAGAGTATTTTCAACGATATTCATTGCATAAATTCATAGCCAGAAGGTTTCCCAAGTGAGGGGCTACTTGTATCTATATCGCTGATACTCAACAACCTTATCATGAAGCCAATCATGGTATCCGCGAGCGCCGTACATCTGGTCAATACTATTATTCCTGGAGCTTACAACTACTGCCTCTGGCCATTGTCTGATCCACTCATTCCTAACAAGGTAGAAATAATCACGTCTCACTCTCGTTACCGGCTCAATGATCTCATCATGACTTGTTCTCCAGTTTAATCAAGCAACATTTACAATTTCTCTATACAATACAGACATTGAATTATAATGCCACCTATCCAAGTTACTCGCTTCTCTTTGCACGAAGCTTATCATATCGCAGAACCGCTCCGAGAAGAACACTCGCACCAAGTGCACTACATCATGTTAGCACGTCCAACTCTTCCAAGACTGAAATAGACTTACCAATCTTCAGGCGAGCAATACTCGGTCGGGTTATGGCTAATCCCCGATCTCGTCGGCGTAAAGATCATACTCGTAGGACAAACCCGATTCGTGTAGCAACTATCATGCCCCGCACCACTAATCATAGGTCTCCAAAGCTTCCCCTCCCCAATCGTCGAACAAACATCCGCAGCGCTCTGCTCCACCACCGAAATACACTCTTGACTAAACTTGACAGCGGGACTGTCCACAAGTAGTTCCCAATCAACCTCACAGCCCTTTTCACTATCTTCATGAGAAATACGCTGGAACTCGGTTTCACATTCCTTTACCATCTCGGCGAGGACTTCATCCTTGACGTGGCGAAGATCAAGAGTGAATTTTACGGTGTGCGCCATTGTGTTGACGGTGCCGGGGTCGGTGGTGAAAATTCCGGTTGTTGCGAGGCCATCGTGCTTTTTGGCGATTGTGTTGGCGGCGACGAGCATTTTGCTGGCGGATAGGACGGGGTCTTTGCGGGCGTATAGCGGTGTTGTGCCTGCGTGGCTGTCTCGGCCTTTGACGGTGATGTTGAACCATTTGAATGCCTGGACGCCTGTCTCCACTGTTAGTCGTCATTAAACATTTGTGAATGGCTTTTCTTACCGTGGACAACGCCAATTTTGAGACCTTCATCTTCCAGAATAGGACCCTGCTCGATGTGAAGCTCGAAATGCGCCGCGAAGGGATTCGATCGATAGGAGGCGGGTTGGTCACCGCAGTAGCCTATCCTGTCGAGTTCCTCCTTCATCGACTTAGGGTTAGCAGCCAGAACCTCCCGAAGATCCCATGCAGTTTCGAGAGGAATGACATCGGCCCATACACCTGAAGACACAGCCATCTTGGGAAACCGAGCGCCCTCTTCACTGAAAAAGGTCAGATAATTTCTCAGAGCGCATACTCATCGTGGGATACGTACTTGGTCCAGTTCACGACTCCAATAGGTCCCGCAGTCTCATAACCATGATCATTCAACGTTCTCAAAACCTCAAGACCCGAAATAACACCAAGTATACCATCATAGCGCCCACCAGTAGGTTGCGTATCAAGATGCGAACCCATCATGACTGGAGGTAAATCATTGTTCTTGCCTGGGCGAATCGCAAACAAGTTTCCCATTTGATCAATGGAAGTTTTTAATCTGAGCGACTTGGCGTAGGTGATGAACCAATCTCGCACTTGCTTGTCCGAGTCATCCAGGCTGAGCCGCGCCATGCCGGTTTCTGTAGACGCCCTAGGGTAACTGGGTTAATACTTGCGAAAAATGTTGATTTTGTGAGAATGACTTACTTTCCATAGCGGTGCGCGGCGCCGAATTGACAGCTTTCATGAAGTGATTTTGCGAGATCGACTTCGCTGATTTTGAACGGGGGTAGATCAAGAGACCCCATGATGATGCTGATTGTGTGTAGGGTGCCTTGTTTCTAAATCTGGTGATCTTGAGTCAAATCTTGAATGCCTGTTCTCAGAATATCTACTGCTGTTGATATTCGAAATTTCGATAACAGCTCCTTGACAAATCCAAGTCTTGTCTAATTATGTATACTCTCTCCCAATTGTTATCTCTTATCGTCCCCGACGGTCGTAATTCCCGCTCAACATTGGGGATCACGGCCGAATGCTACCAGTAAGAGTGGGGTCTTTGTCGGCCGTCGGCCGTCGGCGGAGACTAATCTTCGTTGGGAAGCTTATTGGGGCTCGGAAGTAAACTCCAATCTTGCCGAAGAACTATGACATAACCTTTTTGCATGGCTACAAGGATTAACGCGGGGTAACAGGCAGGAACTTTATCTTCAATTGACTTCCAGAGGCGGTTATTGTTGAAGAACTCTGTTACTAACGGTTTCTGATCGATTGCTGTATATTGGCTTCTTGAGTCTCGTTGGAGCACGTTTCAGTGTTGCAGCTTCCCTTTTTAGTTTGGAGATGCTCCAACAATCTCTTATCATCTTGTATCAGTCTTGTCTCATCTCTATCATGTACAATCATTCAAAAAGGAAGGATTTACCATAATCATATCCACTAGTGGAGTATTTCTGCATCCGCCGACGGTTTATTACAACTTGACTATCAGACTATCAAATGCGGGGGTGGATAAGTGACCATCGTGCAGCAGATCACCTGGTGATAACCCGGGCATGGTTACGGGCAGCTGGGGCCTTAAAAGAACCTGTAATCCACATTTAACTCTTCATATTCTCGCAAGGTCTAGTCAATACATACTCAACACTGGTCATGATGGAAGCCGCAGAGAAACAGTCGGAGCTCAAGATGCCGCTTGAGCAAGAGCTCGATCAAAACTCTGGCGAGATGAACGACATCACTGAAGTTGAGAAAAAGGTGTTGTCGAAATTCGATAAGTTTGTTATGCCGCAGATGGCACTGCTCGTTCTATTCGCTTACCTGGACCGAACAAATATCGGTAAGTACCTTGCAAACCTCCACTCCAGCTCAGAAAGCTAATCATGATACCCAAGGCAACGCACGAGTTTTCGGCTTCGTAGAAGATACAGGCATGCATGGAACTCAATTCAACGACGTATCAATGTATTTCTACATCTCGTACGTTGTCTTTGAAACACCATGGGTTCTCGCCGTCAAGAAGTTCGGACCAGGTCGTGTCCTTGCTATTGCTATCATAAGCTGGAGTTTCATCACTTTGGGAACTGGCTTCGTTCATAGCTATGGCCAGGTCATCGCCTGTCGAGTACTCCTCGGTTTCTTCGAGGCTGGTCTCTTTCCTTCTCTCACCTTTGTCGTCTCTCAGATCTACCCTCCTGCGTCGCAAGGAAAACGTGTTGCGGTTCTTTATGTCTCGATTGCACTTTCGGGAGCACTTGGTGGACTTATTGCGTATGGAATTCAGTCGATGGGTTCGCGACATGGTCTGTCAGCTTGGCGATGGCTGTTTATCATTGAAGGTGCCATCTCACTCGTCATCGGAGCTGTTTGCTGGCTGAGTCTTCCGACTTCTCCCCAAACAGCTTGGTTCCTTTCTGAAGAAGAGAAGTCGACCATGATTCTCATCAAGGAACGCAACCATCCTTTCAAAGAGACTGAAGGCTTCTCGTGGAAGCAAGTCGTCATGGCCCTCACTGACCCTCTCGTCTGGCTTGCTTCCGTCTCCCTATTCTGCGCTTCCATTGCACTATTCGGCTTCGGCACATTCCTCCCTACTCTTCTCAAGGGCCTCGAGTAAGTATCTCGGTCTCCTGTTCAGAGCTCTACTAATCAAGATGTAGCTACACCTCTCTCCAAGCCAACTATCTCAGCATTCCTGTCTACGTTCTGGCATCCATCTTTACTGCTGCCACCACCTTCGTCTCAGACCGCCTCAACCGCCGAGCCATCTGCCTCATCCACTCCCCACTATTAGTCATCGTCGGATACGCCATAGTCGTCGGTACCGGGCACAAAGCCGCAGGTTTCTTTGCCATGTTCCTCGTTGGCGGTGGTGTCTACTCCTTCAACACTGTTTTGGTAACGTATGTCAACATCCCCTCCATATGCCGGACATCGAGCTAACGCTGGTTAGATGGGTATCAAACAATATGCAGCCAGACTACAAGCGCTCTGTCGCAATCTCTATGCTCATCTCACTCGCAAACGCATCTGGAATGGCTGCGTCGCAGATCTATCCCATCGGGGATGCTCCTCGTTACGTCATGGGAAACGCAATCTCTCTTGGAGGAGAGGTCCTGGCACTTGTTTGCGTTGGGCTCATTTATGCTCTTCTGAAGTACCGCATGCGACAGAAGGAGAGGCTGATCGCAGAGGGTAAGGATAGCAACGGAAAAGAGGGAGATCAAAGCTTGGAGTTCAAGTACGTCTTCTAAGAAGCGGTGATACGCCGAAACATCGATGTCGAGCTTGAGGATGAAAGGCTGTAATATGAAGGTTTAGACTTATAAAATGGTAGTTGTAATAGAGCGGAGTACTACTACGTGCATACTTATGTATGTCAAGAATGGTAATGTCATTGAGTGTTATGTATTAAAATAGGTATATACTCGAAGATATTTTGGGCTTCATGATCGAAGCGCTATATACTTTGCTATATGTCCCAGTAGGAATGAGCAGCGACTTAGCCACCGTAGCCGAAAGCAGGGAAAGGAGTTGTGCTCTCATCACAGGCGAAGCGAACAAAGTACTTGTTATCGCTACCATCACCGTTGACGATGACCGTTCCATCAGGAGCCTGCACCTCAGCAATGAAGTTGAGATCGCCCTGAGCGTTAGCCCACAGGAGTCGGAAGGGAGTATAAGTGCCAGCCTGGAGGTGAATGGTGAAAGTCTTGGAAGTGCCACCGGGGTAATCCTGCTCGAGATCCGCGTTGTCACGAGTCCAGCCCTCAAGAGCCTTGTCGCCGAACCAAATGAGGGTGATCTCATCAGAGTTGGGGATGGTGACAACGTAGTCACCGCTCTCAGGAGCATAGAGGTATGCGCGGTGATCGACGGCCTTGTACTGCCAGAGCTGTTCGGGGCTGTCATCGTAGATGGCGAAGACAGTGTCGGAATGAGTGCCGGGGGTTATACCGATGCGGGTGGTCTCGCCTTGGAAGGTAGGAGTGGCGGTATGGAAGAAAGAGGGGTCGAAGGAGGAGAAGTGAGGAGGATCAGAGTTGTAGAATGTGTGCTTGTAGATGGCATACTCCAGACCGGCGTTATCGCAAGACTGGTCTGCGGTAGGCTCAGCAGTGGTAGTGGTGGTTGTTGCGGCCTCGGTGGTGGTAGCCTCAGTAGTAGTAGCCTCAGCAGTGGTGGTCTCCTCAGCGGTAGTGGTGTCGGCAGTAGTGGTACCCTCGGCAGTGGTAGTGTCCTCAACAGTGGTGGTGGTGCCCTCAGCAGTGGTAGTCTCGGCAGC
>JAAQPG010000474.1:0-38608 GCA_013186905.1 Fusarium udum
CTAATCTACGCTTTATACAACACAGGGTTTACATCCTTTTCGAGAGGTCGGTTTTTATAGGTCAATGGCTCCAAAGAGGGTCAGCAAAAACATTTGGCAAGATCCTGAGCGATTTATAGTTAGGTGCGTGAAATGACGCCGTGATAAATCTCTCTAGAAGGAAGAGGCAGAGGACGAAGTCATTAGGTTTTTAATCATGAAGTTGGCGAATATTACTGTTCACGGATTGTATTGACTCGAGTATACGGGCGTCCCGAGAGATAAGCTAAATAAGGAGGACGACATGACTGGGGAGAAAAACCTAGGTTGTCGAATCTGCATGACGATAAGCCCTTTTCACACTGTATGGTACAGTGCATTTCCAAAAGAGACATGAGGCGGTGGCGGACTCTTCATTCGGCTCAAAGGGATGATGAGCTTGTTTTCTTTTGACCGAAGCCTGAGGAAAGCTACCCTCGCAGCCTCGGAGAGCAAGAAATCTTCAGAACTTGATATGAGAAGCCTACCTAGGCAAACTCATCAAAAAGCCCACTAAGCTTATGCAATTTCATCTAAGGGTTTTATCACTTAGAACAGAGGCCCTATGCTCTAACCTCCAGCTGTCTAGAGCTGCAATACCTCTAATGGCCTCCATTATAGAAGCATGAGAAAAGTAGACTTCTGTCAAGGTCTGTGAACTTTATTTTATGAAGCTTCATATAAACCATATTCAGAGAATCTCCAAAAGGAATACATTCACTCCCGTGATTTCAACAATATTTACAAACTTCCACCATGATTCCCTCAGACCGCAAGAACTATCTATACTCTTGGTTCCGTTTCTCAGTCTTGCCAGTATCACAAATTGCCTGTCAGCATGGATTTAATCATTCCCCGAAAGCAGAGAAGGTTTCCATTCAATAGTTGAATCGTTATAGCACCTTTCTTGTGGATCTTTGGTTCCCATGTGGGATATCGCTGCCAACAGACTAATGACGTCAGGACAATTGATCACAAGCATTTACTATTTAACTCACAATTTTCGACTATCGTAGTGAACAATATTCAAGGACACAGATACATAAGCCAATATACATAGAGCCAATTGAGCCGGGGTGGTGCGGCTACTCCAGGAGATCGCTGAGCTGGAAGCTTCCTCGGTTGCTGAACAGAACTGGACCCGAGTAAAATTCTGATCAAGAAAAAAAGATTGTTCCCCATATTCCACGACAGCTCAAACAAACAGACACCAATTGGACGGATAGGCTGAACCAGGGGGTGTAAACCGGGGGAGGCGATGAGGAAGATCCAAGAAGACCAAGACCAACACAGCGTGGCTCACCTTGATTGACGCAAAAAAGCTTGCGCACTGTGCCAGGTGTGCAAGGCTTATTTCGGGCGTTGCGACCTGTGGAGGGACCGGAAGCTAGTGGATTAGAGAACGAGCTGGGGCTAGGAAAGATGGGTGAAAGGATGTCATGATGGAGGGAGGGATGGCGGAGAGATAATATCCAAAGTAATGAGAGACTGACGACATTTGATCGAGATAAGCCAATTACAGTACGTGATGGTAAGTGCGGTAAGAGAAATCCATGGAAGCACAATGGACTAGAAATTGGTTCAAAATGGTTTATTTATTGTTGTTTCTCATAGATGCTGTGCTCACAAGAAGCTTTTCCGCCTGCAGGGCAATTATCTATCATGGATGCTTCTGGCCCATAGGTGCAGTCTACAGCCTACAAGCACCAAATCTAGAGGTAGTTACCTACTGTATTGTACAGTACCCCCATACAGTAAAAAATGACCCCGAAGAGAGCTCCTTAGAACGGGTCTAGGTCTCGGCGCTCGACAAAAAATCGGGGTGAACCGGCATCTCATCTTGCAGCCGGGCAGCAAGCTCAAACCTGGATTTGTGCCAGAAATTACCCACAATTCAGTTCACTGACTACCACTGAGTGGCCACTTGTTCACCCCCTGAAAAAAGCTCAGAGGCGCTTTGGGTAACCGGGGCACACAGACCTGGGCGAGGCTGTGGCCTCAGGCTTCTAACCCGCACTGTTGCCGTGGAGAGTACAGGTTGGCTTGGTTTTGGTTGGCTGGGGTCCCAGCTCCCTTTAGCGCGGGCCCGGAAAGATTCGCTCAAAAGCGCCTCTCATTCAGATCCGCCGCAATTTTTTTCCCTCCCCCCAAATACCTCGCACCCCCCGTCGGCGCAGATTTATTTTCTTTCGACTCTTCCATTCTCTCTCTTTCTTCTTTCATCCTCAATCTCCCCTCAATCCTTTCTTCTTGTTTAAGGGAAAGACCTTCACAACCGCTACCATGTCTGCTGAGCAACCCCAGAAGGTCTTGGGCATGCCGGTAAGTTTCTTCTACCTTCGATCACAGATCCCTTCGACCCTGAAATGCCGCGGCATCAAAAGATGATGTCTTCATCAATTAGTCGCCCACGAGTCTTGCTACGTAATCGATCATCGAATATGGATGTGTCGATTGTAATTCACTCAATGGGCTCTGGTTGATGAAGATGTGATTCTTTCTCTCTTTTTGCTCAGCTGGCATCTCCGCAGGACTGCCACGGTATTCGCAATATATCAGAGTAGAATGCTAACATGCTTTTAGCCCTTCTTGGCCGACTTCTTGAGTATGTTCCCACGTCGCTACCGCTTATGAGTATTAATTCATTGGGCACCATACCCTTTGCCGTGACGAATAAACGC
Organism: Fusarium udum; assembly: GCA_013186905.1. NCBI lineage: Eukaryota > Fungi > Ascomycota > Sordariomycetes > Hypocreales > Nectriaceae > Fusarium > Fusarium udum. The sequence continues at coordinate 2,700 of JAAQPG010000474.1, forward strand.
CTCGTTCATGATACTAACAACTCATAGTGGGTGGTGTTTCCGCCGCCGTCTCGAAGACCGCTGCCGCTCCCATTGAGCGTGTCAAGCTCCTCATCCAGAACCAGGTCAGTTAATTACGATCACGTATGCTTTACCTCAATCACTAACGCCCAGCAGGATGAGATGCTTAAGACCGGTCGTCTCGACCGCAAGTACGCCGGTATCGGTGACTGCTTCAAGCGCACCATGGCCGATGAGGGTGTCATGTCCCTCTGGCGAGGAAACACCGCCAACGTCATCCGATACTTCCCTACCCAGGCTCTGAACTTTGCTTTCCGTGACAAGTTCAAGAAGATGTTCGGTTACAAGAAGGACAAGGATGGCTACGCCCTCTGGATGGCTGGTAACCTTGCCTCCGGTGGTGCCGCTGGTGCCACTTCCCTCCTCTTCGTCTACTCTTTGGACTACGCCCGTACCCGTCTTGCCAACGATGCCAAGAACGCCAAGAAGGGTGGTGACCGTCAGTTCAACGGTCTCGTCGATGTCTACAAGAAGACCCTCGCCTCTGATGGTATTGCCGGTCTCTACCGTGGTTTCATGCCTTCCGTTGCTGGTATTGTTGTCTACCGTGGTCTCTACTTCGGAATGTACGACTCTATCAAGCCCGTCGTCCTTGTCGGTAACCTGGCCAACAACTTCCTTGCCTCTTTCGCTCTCGGCTGGATCGTCACCACTGGTGCCGGTATCGCCTCTTACCCTCTTGACACCATTCGACGACGCATGATGATGACCTCTGGTGAGGCCGTCAAGTACAAGAACACCATGGATGCTGCCCGCCAGATTGTCGCCAAGGAGGGTGTCAAGTCTCTCTTCAAGGGTGCTGGTGCCAACATTCTCCGTGGTGTTGCCGGTGCTGGTGTCCTCTCCATCTACGATCAGCTCCAGGTCCTCCTCTTCGGCAAGGCCTTCAAATAAGCGCTTTGTATAACATACCCTGTATAGACATGTGTGTGGGGGGATAAGGAATCCGGGGGGATCTTAATCTGCGGGCTTGACATGGTGGCCGCTGGTTGAAACTAAAAGGCGAGATCGAAGTGCAGGTTGAGGGAAGTTGTCACAGATACCCGACGTGGTCCTCTGAAACAGCAGCTCTTTACGGGTTAGAGTGGCATAGGCACGGCGTCTTTTTCTAATCTTGCTTTGCCTTCCGTTCTAGGCCGCTGTAATTTATACACCAATGCAATTTCCCTTTACTGTCCACACATTTTCCACTAATCCTTGTGATGTCACTTCGTTGTTGAATACTCTTTCCTTTTCGTCGTAATTTGACTTCGTGATACTGAGGGGTTTGTTTTGTTGTCTGTAACTTGACGCTGGATGCTTACTAAGCTACCACTATCTACCGTGTAGATCGACACGGTTGCCAAAGTAATTCTTGCGTGGTGCAACAACTTTATGACGTTGGACCCTTAGAGTCTACTTGAACTTTTGACATGCCTCCAAAGCAGCCATCAGGTACAGGCCGTGGCCGAACAAAAGCCACAACGAAGAAAGGCGCCAAGGCATCAGAACCTGAATCCGAACCACAATCGAGCAATCCATTTGAGCTCTCAGATGACGATAACGACCGACACGGGAACTCAACGCATGAAGCACAAGCCGTAGAAGAAGAAGAGCCCGACAAGTCGATCCCGCCAGAGCTGCTCACACGGTTGCTGCACGAATTCTTCGCTAAAGATGCGACGCGGATATCGAGAGATGCAAACGCCGCGACGGGCAAATACTTTGATGTATTTGTGAGAGAGGCTATTGCGAGAGCGGCTGTCGAGAAGGATGGCGGATTTCTCGAAGTTGAGGACCTGGAGAAGGTATCGCCACAGTTGTTGCTGGATCTTTAAATGGTATCAATTGGTATTTCTTCCACCTTCGGGTTGAACAAGAGTCGAAGTGTTCAATGGGTACGCATCTGGAGAGAGGCCCTGGCGCGACCGCGCATGACTGACGCTTTCACACATAGAGCGTATGGTGGCTCTGTGGGCCAGCGACTTCCTATGTTGCACTTTGACGATAATACGGGTACGTGAATCTGAAAAGCATTCAACCGATTCTTCATAAAAATTAACACAATAGCAGCCAAGACTTTGATCTTCGAAAGCTCATTATCGCAACACGATGTCTCCCACTACGCCTGATATCCATCTCAAGCTCAAGGAAGGAAGTGGGCACGGAGTACCATCCGATAGATGCAATGGTCGCCTGCACTGCGCCTGGTGTCTTCCAACTGTGTCAGCACCGATTGTTCATATTGGTGTTCGCGATCGCACCCCGATCTTTTGCCACAAATGCGTGAGCTTTCACTAGCTATATATGAGGATACAGACTCCTTGACCCGGGGCTGTCTGGCAAGTTGCCATATCACGAATTTGTGTTGTAAGCGTTTTGTTAATGTGACGGAAGAATCAAGACGTATTCGCTGAGTCAACTAGATGGAGATGTTGTAACATATTTCCAGATCGTGACAGATTACATTTGCAATGGCTCCTGGAACCTCTCAAGAAGGATCATGTAATCCGCAGCCTTAGATCTCCAAGCCACTCTAATGTCTATGATAGGGCGAGCTAAACCTGGCATTGTGCTATTGCTTGTCACTCCTGTTTGTCGAAGGCCGTTTTGGGTTTTGGTAATTGTTCTCGCCCATTATACCAATGGGCGTTTCGTCTAAGAAATTTCGTTGTGAGCCTCAAAATTAACACTGGCTAAGGACGATCTTTAGCCGTCTATGGAGCAAACTGAAAATCGTCGAACATCTCGTGTAAATAAAATAGTATTAGCAGATTAATCATAGTAAGTTAATCAAGCTGAGGTGTTCCAAATGTCAATACTGCAACGGCCCATCCCCCCCACACAGGTACTGTACGTTTGGAATCTGCAACCAACACGAAACATCACTGCTGAAACCCGACAAACTAATGCAACGTCAGCGCGGACTCGAATAATGTTGTCCTGCGTTAAAAGAAAGCCAAGGCTCTCAAGTTTCAAATTACCGTACGGCAGCTTTGCACCCATGTGGCCCTTAAACCATTTAAGGACCAATGGTCCAATAGTGGCAACGAAACTATATTCGTCTCAAGATATTACGGATGAGGCACTTCCGAAGCAGACGAACCCCTGGTCGATCTGCTCCGACACGGTTGGGCCTGGAGCCGAGGCCTATAGTCACCGAAAATATCTAACTGTTAATCTGTTATGGTATAGGTCTGGATAATAGACATACTAAGCGCCATGGGTTGTTTTCTCAGTTGAGTTGACCAACAAAATAAACAAACTCTTTTCGAACAGAAAGACCACCAAATCAATGCTGACAATGGAAATCCGAATAAGAGGAAGCTATCAGAATCGTTTATCCGAGTTGCGATAGTCGCTCTTCTGTATTCAGTTGCGAACATTATGTCGTTGAGCTCGATATCTGAACCTGACATATAGCCTGGGTAGTTCCCAAGCCTTACCAAAGTTAGCCAAGACATACCCAGCACTACTTGTTTCATTCCTCAACTCTTCGAGCGAAGCCTTGTTGATAGTGTCTCATACTACGCCTGTCCTGTAAGTCTACCGAGGAGCCGAGACGGAAGCCCCAAGATCCATCTTTCGGCGCCATTGAGAGGCGTGCTTCAGATGTGCTTCGAAACTCGTAATCAGGGTCAAGGCCATTATAGGCCAAGCCCTAAGGTAGGTGTATATATACCAATCCGTCTCGTCTCTTTTGTTTTGTTTCTCCTCATCTCTCCATCTCGTTCCATAATCAACAGTCTGGTCCTGTTCCCATTGGACGCGTTTCCTTTGTTCCTTCAATCTTTCATTAATTCTTCTTGTTACTTTCTTAGACGAGGCTAGTCCTTGAGAGCGCAAGTCGCTTCTTTTCTTTGCTCCCATCTCTGAACTTCTCTCCCAGAGTGCCCTTCCTTTGCCTCTACCAAATATTCACAATTCCAAATCTCTAATCATTATGTATTTCTCTCAAATTGCTATTGTAGCCCTTGCGGCTGTTGCTGAAGGTATGTGCCCATGGAGCCATAAAAGAAGAATCAACTAACAGTCCTCTTAGCTGTTGATGTCCAAGTCGTCTCGGTTGGCAGAAACTCAGCAACAAATGCCACTGGCCTTAAATTCTGGCCTGAAAAGATCACAGCAGAGCCAGGAACCATGGTTCAGTTTCAATTCTGGGCTGGCAATCACACAGTGACACAGTCTACCTTCGACGACCCTTGTGTGCCCATTGGCAACGTCATGTCGAACGTCACTGGCATCTACTCTGGCTACCAGCCTGTGGAGGCTAGCATGTCCAAGGGCATGATTCCCACTTACACCATCATGGTCAAGGACAAGAAGCCTATGTGGCTATTCTGCAGCAAGGCAAAACACTGCCAGGGTGGAATGTCGATGGTTATCAACGAAAAGTGAGTCTACAACGACCTTATGTCAGGGTTCTTTGCTAAACGTTATCCAGCACATCTGCCAATGCTACAAGATCGCTCAACAACTACAAGAGCCTCTGCAGTTCGGCTACAGTCTCCGAAGTCGTTCCTGTTCAAGGTGGCGGCTCCCCACAAGGTGGAAATGGTGGCAATGGCACCAACACAGGCGGTTCTGGAGGCGGTAGCTCTGGTGGCGGCTCCGGAGACGATAGCTCAGACGACGGCAGCTCCTCCGGTGACGATAGCTCCGATGACGGTTCCGAGGATGGCTCTGGCACGCCAACTGGCGTCTCTGCCCCGGGAGCTACTGGCACTCCCACAGCTGGTTCTTCGGGCGATCCTGTGGTTACTGCTGCTGCTGCTGAGCTCAAGGCCCCCATTTCGATGCTGCTCGCAGTCGGTGCCGCTGCTATGTATGTACTATAAGCTGAGCGCATGACGAACTTTTGAACGGATAGACATAATGCTGGGAACAATTAATGGAGATATTTGTACCAATTGCTGGAACGGTTGGGCAGCCTCGGGATAGGCACAGTCATCAATGGTGTTTACGGCCAGGTTCAACGGGAAAGTGAATCAAGGTTGAACGTTTAGATAATAACCAAGAATACCCAAAACCATTAGAGAGATCATCCTCATTATCCCTTAATTTGAAAGTTTCTAACCTTTCACGGTCATGTATATCATGCCTTTTGTGCTTTGGCCCAATTAGGTTTGGAAAAGGATAGATGATATATGCTAATAGAAGATACAAAAAAATACAACATCGCCAGCGTGAGTAAGGATCAATCCTTCTTGGGAATCTTTCTGGTCTTTCTGCTTCTCTGAGCCTGGTCACAGAGCTTCTTGGGCTTCTCTTTATCCAGCCAGCCGGGTTCCCGATACACATATCCCACCTTGGTGTACTTCTTGCTGTTGGCAAAGAAGTCGACCCAATGCTGGAGCGCGGCGTCGGCCCTCTTTTTAGCCTCTTCTCTCTCTTTGATCTTAAGCTCAGCAAGGGCCTCGGGTGTCCAGTGAGAGTCAACTTCAGGATCGTCGAGCGGCAGGAAAGTCTCCTCATAGCCACGGAGGTCGGCGGTCTGGTCCTCAGCAAAGCAGCCGGTCACGAAGCCGCGAGCAGCATCGGTGGCAGCGAAATAGCTGTAGGAGCCCCCTGGACCGTACATGCGGCGGCCATTGGAGACATCATAAATCGTACCATTGATGGCAAGAAGAAGAGGTCTATCGGGGTCGGTACCGTCGTGGAGGGAGAGTTCCTCCAAAGTCATATATACAGGTGGTGGCTGACGGAGAACGGTAGTTAGTAATAGTCCGGCAATCATCATAGATTCAACGTACAGGTCCAAGAATCAAGTCCTTGTAGAATCTCTGGGTCATCCAGTTAGGCTTGTTCTTGTGTCCCCACCAAAAACTCTCTCCTCCGCTAATAACATAGCTCAGACCCATTGAGGCAACGATAATGAAGCTGATGACACGAACGACATCAAGGTAAGGGGAGTAGCCATCCCATGGGTCTTCTTCGTCAACCTTGGCCGAGGACCTTTTCTTACCCCTTTTTGTCGGAGTCGAAGGCTGGGAGACTTCAGATTCAGTCTCGTTCTTGGGTTGAGGCTTTCGCTGTCGCAGAGTTGATTCATCGGCCATCTTAACAAGTAACAAATGTGATCTTTAACAAGTTTTAGAAAGGATGCAGGGAAAAGAATTGAGAGGACACAGAAACAGATTTATAGTAAAGAATGTTACAATAGGGGCGATCTTAATATAAAGTGGCGTGTCCTGTCACCTTGACCTGGCCTCTGCTCGGAGTCGGAAGCTTCAATTTTTTCCCTTTTCCATGGATCAATGGAGTTAACTTGCGACGTTGGACAGCTTTATCGTGATTCTGGCACGCCTTATCAACCAACTCACTCCACTTCGCGGGGTCAGCACAGTTAAAAGCAGCTGATTGGAGCATTGAACTGAAAACATGCTATAAACACACCACTAGGGGTAGGTTATCAATGAGTAAAGTCCAAATTGCTCGCATGAGGTCACCTGACGTCGTCTCTATCACCACAGCAACAAGTTACTCACCAATTGATACACACCAAAGTGGGATGGTAAACAATCGATACTACACCAGCACCACTTTTACTCAACTTTGCCTTATCACAACACACTAATAGCCTTCAACTTAACTGTCGACCCTGCATAACGGCAGCCACTTGCGATAAAACTCAATCAGCTCAGTTTGATACCTCATATCTACCTCCACGTCTGCATCGAAATTATATTCAAGAACAATGGAAGAGACCAACAGTCCACCCGGCTCACCGGGCGGCCCTCTTCAGGCCGTCACTGCGGACCGTGTGAACCAACAAAGAGAGCGGGAGTCCGTATTCTCTCACCTTCGTGGTGGCTCAAGAGATACCTCCGTTCATGATAAGATCAGCCAGTTCAACAACCTTAGTGTTACTATGCAATCAAAACAGCTGGAACGCAAAACAGCAGATGCTGCTTTGAAACGCGCCATGCTTGGCCGCGAAGAGGCCGAGACTGAGTTGCGCAGATATCGAGAGGAGAACAAAAATCTACGAAGGGCCATCGATGAGGGTAAAGACCGTGAGCGAAAAGTCGGAGAACGTCTGGAGTCGTTAATGGTAGGTATTCTCGGAAACCAATGTAAACATTGCATGTTGACCATGTCACAGGAGAACTATGGCCGAGCAAAGGAGACCCATGCACACACACAAGCTTTGTGGGAAAAGGAGATACGCCGCGCACGAAAAGAGACATTCAAAACACAATCATCGATCGTCAAGCTCCAAGAAGAACTCAAGTCAGCACGCACAAACGCCAAGATGATCGACGAAAACCTCAAACGAGAAAAGGCTAGGAGCAAGGTCCGAGAGCAAGAAGCATTCGAAGCGCGTTATCAGATTGTTGGTGTCCAAGAACAACTAGATCAAGCCCTGGAGCGTATCAAGCTCGTCGAGCAGGAACGTGACGCCTACAAGACTGCGGCCAAGAACGAGGAAGTTGCCCGTATCGCTGCCGAAGGTCGTATTCCTCTGCCGCCACAGGATGCTGACGATGAGTTTGGTTCTCCTAACAAGGACAAGAGGCGAGTGTCAAGAGATCCTCGAGTTTCTCTATCGACAATGGACATCATCTCCTCGGAAGCCAGTGAGGTTGAGATTGAGGAATTGTCCACTCAGTTGCAGTGGGAGCGTCAAAGAGCAGACCGTGCCCATGAGATGATTGAGTTCTTGCAGGCCGAATGCCATCTCCGTTGCTGTGCTTGCTCTAAGTCAACCCGTCGTGCTAGTGCTGAGGCCCCTCGCCAGAAACGCCGAAGCTCTTTTGGACTAGAGGGACCAAACGACAAGGTCCTGAAATTGGACAGTGAGGCAGTAGAGGGCGAGAAGTGTGCTGTGACTCCTCCCCGTATCGAGGAACCGCATGCCGGGACCGAGCCCGACACAGGAGTAGAGCCTGATGTTCAGCCTAAGCCAGTCCAAGAACAGCACCTCCAAGAGCCCCCTCAACGTATAATTAAAACCAGGAAAGAACCCCGTCGAAGCACCATATTCTGTCCCAAAGAAGGCATTTTCCGGACGGTTTCGGAGCAAGAAGCCGAGATCATTGAGGCACAACGCAAAATCGAAGAGACCGAGGCCGCTGCCAAGGGTCAGCGAGAAAGTCATGCTGAGAGCGAATATCAGGATGTTGACGAGGTTGTAATTGAAGAGCAAGTTGAGGCTGAAACCACGATCGGTGATGGCACTGAGATGGAGCCCCGTTACTCTGGCGAATACGATAACTACCGGAGATACGCACGAACCCCTTCGGTCGAACCTCCAGCCTTCGCCATGCTTGCTCAAGAAAGAACATCACTAGCCTCGCTTCTCAACGCTCCTCACAGTCACTCGGCACCCGTTCCTTCAGTACCGACCATGCCAGACGTAGCCGAGGATATACTTGTCTCTCCTGACACTCGACCTCACACCACAAATGCCTTTTACACCGTCACCACTACGACAACCGTGCCAGTCCACGACGACAAGGTTGGGAATAGTGCCTCCTTCAACGAACGTCTTCGCACACCATCCCACAACAGCACAGGCACCACCTTTGATATGTCAAATCCTGCTCTCACCCCTACCATGACACGCGAGCAGGCTCTCGCCAAGATCCGTGAACGTCGTGGTCGTGCCCGGTCAATGGCACAGGGCACAATGACACCAAGCCGTCGAATGGTCGAGGGCGTTGAACGACGAGATATGAGTGCTCCCACAGGCAAGGTTGCTGGCAAAGGGCGGTAAATGTTGAAGGACCAAATTGTATGAGCCATGACACGACCTGACGAACACCCTACTACTCTCACATTCACCCCTATTTCCCCTCCTGAATTTTTCTCTTTCCTCTTTTCCGACCCGACCATCCATAAAAAGTTATCGGTTTTCACCTCTTCTGATGGGCCCCTATATTTCCGCTCACCCTTTAGCCCATCACTTTTACTCTTTTCTTGCAGGGCGAAGGGGCGTTATTGTGTTTGCTCTATAAACTGTTTTTGTCAAGTCACTTGCGACTCAAGAACATGCAGCATCATCCAGCGACTTTCCATCTTGTTTTTATGGCCGTTTTATGGATGGTCTCGTGGAGTCTCATGACATGTGTCAGACAAAGTCTTTTGTTGGTTTTGGTCATAATTATTTTGCGTTGGCTGGATTGTGTACAAACTGTTTGTTCCGTATTTGCAATACCACTATAACTGTGCCAAATACCCCCGTTTTCATATTTTCGTGTGGCGTCTCATACTATTGGACGCCTCATAGATGCTCGTTATTATCCCCGAGATGCCAGTTACAGATCTGATTCGTAACATAAAAGCATTTTCTGTTCTCGCTACTACGACTGCAAAGACCATGTGAAATATACTAAATTAGCTCCCCAGAAAGCTTCTTGACATGTTGCGCGACAATTGCGAGCGCATTGCATCAAGCTTCGCTGCAACAAGAATACATTCAACACCCCTGCCGTTTGGTGCGTTCTGAATGCGTAACCTCCATTGTCCTGTCGTGACAACCCACTCCTCATCGCCTGAGTCACCATCTGCTCTCTTTCGCTTCCGGGGATATTCGTTTGCGGAAGATTCGGACGCCGCGGCACTCATGAAATCCTCGAGATAGTCCTTCCCATCGAGAATAATGGCGGATTCGGGCTCCAAGACTATATGAACAAGATCTTCCTTTAATAGTGCATTTCCGAGGTTTGTCAACTGTCCGTGGTTGGTGAGATGTTCAGTTTTGATCGCTTGGTGAAAGTTTAGCTTTGACGAGACAAGCTCAAACAACTTTGCAACTCGTGCTTTGGTATCCCTGAAGAACTCTACCCTAGCATTACTCCCCGAGAAATGAAGCTTTGTTGTTTCGCCGCCAATTTCAAGGACCAGCTCAGCAGGCTTCTCGTCCACATAAGGTCGAGCGTACTGCACAAAGCCGGCCAACGGGTCTGTGTTGCTAATAAAGACACTAACACCACTCTTCTGTATGTTCTCAAGACGAAGGACAATCTCATCGCGTCTCGTGGCTTGATTGTAACTCAGCGAATGTGGGATAAGGCGCTGCTCAAGGCCTTTAAAATGAAAGTAGCGCGCATCGCTGAGGAGATCCTGGCGGTGTGCTTCATCACGTATTCGAATAGGATATCCTCGGAGAAAGTGTAGGAGCTCAGCAAATGTATCAGCGCTGCGCTTCGGAACCGAAGGAGGGAGGATCGAGGGTGGACGGATTAGGCCCTCGCGGTCAAGGCCAGGGAAGAGATCATCCGGGCGTGAGAAGAAAGCTGCGAAGCCGAGGGAGAAGTAGTTCGGGGAATTTCCGGGGTCGTTGAAGATCTCACGAGGAATCTGAAACTCGCGATGGCCGATGGAGATAAAGATACTCTCCTCGTAGAGCTGAGAGATCAGCTTGGGCACTGTTTATCCGAAATGTTAGTTCAGAATTTGGTTTGCAAGATGCAGGCGACCAACAGCTATAGAATTGTGCGTCTGAAAACAGACGCACAAAGTGCTCGCCGTCGCGAGGCTGAACATGGTAGCCCTGAAGATGAAGGGAGATATCTCGAAAGATGGCTGGATCGCGATCAATATAGAGCGTTCGGATAGCCGAGTTCGACTCGTCGTTTCGTTCTTTTGCCGATTCTAACTGGCAAACAAAGTATTGAGAGAAGTACGAAGGTGCTACGAGGCGTTAGTCGAGAGCTATGAGATATCAATCGCGCCAGCGCAATGCGACAAGTCAGTTGTCGCAAAGAGACTTGTAAATTCAAGACTCACCGTCAGAAGATAACGATGCCCCTGAGAGCTTAAACAATTCGCTGCCGATCTGGATTGGAAAGACGCGCTCATGAGGCAGAATAAGCGGGATCCGAGAGACGTTGCGCTCCGACAGTGGCTCGACAGTTAAATTTCCAGCATCAGAGGAAGCGATTGAGGTCATTGTAACGGTATTTGTCTGGAGGACTTGCAGGTCTTTCAAACGTACAGCGATTTCTCGGTGAATTAATGCGACAGCAAGCTCACAAGTACAATGCCTCTTGTGCCCTGAAGAGTTGAAGTCGCAGCGCACCGCTTTAACGTTGATAAGCTACCATTGAGTTGTAAATTTATCCGGTGACAGCTCTGAGCTTACACGATGATTGCATGAGCTTGCGCCACTAGACATGGATAGTGGCTGACAGATACATTATTAACAGCCTTACAAAGTCGCGTCGCTTGGGGGTTTAAATCATCGCCATGATGCTTAATTGGTTCCATCTATGCTCCATAAAAGGCTTTTGATGCTTGTAGCACAGTTAATCGTCGTGTAACATCACACGAATATTCAGCCTTCAATGTCAATCAACTCATGACGTCCTTGTGCAGACGCAACGCTCGATATACCGTAGAGATTCTGTGATTACCGGCTCATCAACTCAACTCCGTTTCGGACAACTCCAACAACTGCTCCTGTCTGGATCAACTCACTGCCTCCACCGGCGACTCTATGCTCGATGTTGGCGAGACCATCCAGCCAGGTGATCATCACCTCAGGACCAACCTCTAGCTTCACTAACTCCTCGGAGAGCGCTGTGATAATATCCGCCAGCGCAAGACCTCGCGACACCTTGAGAGCGTTCATGGTGTTTAGACAACTTGTGACATCTGATGTCTTAAGCAGCGTCGACACAATCTCTTTGATGGCATCAGGTGGGGGTGCCGCAATGCAGTTATAAATAGTCTCCGTTGTGATGTTTTCGCGTTCAATTTCGCTGTCAGGCACCTTAGGTGCATCCTTCGCTCGCAATGGTGTACCTAGGCCTCTGTCAGCGCTCACGTTGGGAAGGATATATGCATGTAGACTCACTTGATGCGTGACAGGCCTGTAGAACGTTCAGTGCTCTTCGCATATCACCCTTGCTCAACTTCACCAACGCATCAACCGCCTCTCCACCAATCCTAACATGCTCCTCATCCACCACCTTGTCAACTAGCACCCTAATATCGCCCTCCTTTAGCGGACTGAAGCGGAACCGTGTACATCGACTCAGAAGCGCTGGGCTAAGCTTGTGGGAATAGTTTGCAATGATACAGAACCGTGTGTTGGTGGTGTACTTCTCCATTATTCGTCGTAGAGCCATCTGGGCTGTGCTCGTCATAGCATCAGCCTCATCCAGAACAATGAGCTTAAATCCAGCCATCGAGTTGCCTGAGCGGGCAGATGCACCACCCATGGAGAAGATCTGTTTGGTACTAGCAAATGTCTTGATCTGCTCTCGCACTACATCGATACCTCGGTCATCTGAGGCATTGAGTTCGAGAACCATTTGGCGCATATTCGCAGCTCCGTAGATACGACGAGCAAGCGCCAGAATTGTCGACGTCTTTCCAGTACCTGGAGGACCGTAGAGGAGTAGATGAGGCAGACGATTCTGGTCGATGAATTTGTTGATAGTAGCGAGGATATCTTGATGGCCCGAGACGTCGTCGAGAGTGTTTGGGCGGTACTTTTCAACCCTGGGCTCCGTTAATCCTGATCTTCGATGGCATTTCTTAAAAGTACCTACCAAGGGAGACTGTCCTCAGCCTCAACTGGCAGATTGGCAGCACTTCGCTTGCCTTGCTTGGCTTCAGAGGAAAATATCACATCTTTGCTGACGACGGGGACGTCAACGTCCATCTCATCCCCAATATCGGACATATTTGCGCTTGCTCTCTTGTTGTTTTCGGCTTTGCAGTTCCTTTAGTGATGTTGTTTTCCGGGGTTGCTCGTCCCGCAACTCTTGAGCTTGTTGCGCTGTAGTTATGGAAGTTTGAATGTTGAGCAGTGAGGAACACGCGCTGGGTTACACCTAAACGCGTCTGAGCGTGTCAGTCAATTAAGACCCTTGCACATAGCAACGGCCAATCACAAGGGCGAAATCGTCAACTTTACACTTCCACTTATCCGTACTTGTACATCCTTCAACTGAAGTATCATTCTTCCTTGAGGCATCAGTACATGTTTTTGAATGATGCTTATTTCCAAATAAAAGGTTGTTATAGCACTGATTCGAATATACTATTGTGAATACAACGCAGTATCAATTGCAACTCTAAAGTATCTAGAGATATATCACCCACAGAAACCCAAAGGTGACACAACCAATAAACCATCCCAGCGCCCATCATTCATCACCCTATATGTTCATTAAAAAGAAGAATATCTAATTGTATCCTGGAGGCCACTAGAAAATAATACAAGGCGGTGGCCTCTCTTGTCTCATTTCATCTCATCACTCATCGTTCACGTAACTGATTCGTCCCCAAGCCCACAATCTCAAACATTATGGGGATAATAGCCACTGCAAACCAAGCAATGCCTATCACATCAGTCAGCAAACCATTTCTCTAGTCAGGAAGATTCCAGAAACTTACCAGTGTAAACAACGAGCTTAGTCACGACCTCGACATCGTATCGCACACGAGGTTTGATTAATTGCGAGAACATCTCCCGCTCTCCCAACCCGTCCTCAGTGCCCGTAACAAAGATCTCAACCCGATCATCATCGGCGGCTGGTGTTGTCACAACCTCGCCGGTTCCCATCATCTGCTCGAATTCGACGATTCGGTTTGCCTGTGCACCAGACGCCTGGGCTCCCTTACCAGAATAGTCTTCATGCGTGGTCTGGAGCTCCAGGTTGCTTGACTTGCTCTTCAAGCTATGATTACTGCTCACACTCTCGCGTCGCTTGCGCTCTCTATACGCCAAGGTCTCGTATGCATCTGCGGCACTCTGAGGACCAATTGACACAGAGCGACCTCGGGTGGTAGGGTTTCGGATACTCTCGACCATGCGTGGGAAGTCGGACGGCGAAGGGAAAAGTGTATCGATACGAGAGCCTGTTGGCACAGTCTTGTACTTACTAGCAGGAGTGAAGAATCGTCGAGGCATGTTCACCCCAACCTGTTCAAATATTCGGAATAGATGAGGCAAGAGCTTAAGCAATAGAGGCTTCATCGTCTCGCGCCACGCAAAGACGACAAGAACGCCGAAAACGATCCTAGCCACATTGGCAGCCAATCCCAAGTGCGTAATATCCACTGATCCTCCACCATGCGCATGTGTCTCCCAAGGATCTAATGCAATTTTGCCGTACGTCCAAGTGCCGAATTCGAGACCAATGACAACACCAGCAAAGGCAACACTGTCATCGTAACACGGACAGTCGTCTGCCGGCTCAGGATGGATGCGTACGAGTACAAGAATAATCAAGGCAGCTACGAGAGGCGCAGCCCAAGAGCTGGAGTGCATATATTCATCCAGGGGGGGTCCGTAGTAGAATTCGAGAAGAGAAATCGCGGCACCCATGATAGACCCTACAATTACGTCGAGGAAGCCATGCATGCCGCAGTATAAGCGCCCGAATATGATCGAAGCAGCGTAGAAGTATGAGAGGCATTCGAGTGCGAACTTGGTGGTTGGAGCTAGCGTGTTATCAGGACTGCGTAGTATCAGAAGCGCATAGACAGCGACAGATACGGCATTGGCGCTATGGGTCGAGGGGAAACCATATTCGAGTGCGGCAGAACCAGACATCGTGATTCGGTGCAAAGGAGGCGAAAGTGGTCGCGGCAGAGAGTAGAAGTCCTTGATAAAGCCTGTCCAGAAGACACCGAGCGCCAGAATATGTACAAGTCTACACAATGAAGCATGTCAGTGCCTGTTAAATCCTGTAATCTCGAGAGTCTGGAGATTTGTTACTGCAACTACAGCGCAGCATCATGCGGCACAGCGTAGCGTATGTAGACGTGGAACATGGTGTGACTTACCCCTTGCCAAATGCTGCATAACCACACCAGAAGCAGATGGGTAATCCGATCATGAAGAAGGTATGGGTTCCGAGGTTGGCAGTGATGGCGAAGTAGCTATCGAGAGCTGGAGTCCGCAACTTCTCTTGCATCCACGCAAGGTAGGGTGTCTCCCAGCGGATCAGAGGCAGCATCTGTTGGCGCAGATTGTACCGCCATTTTGGCAGGGCGCGCTTGTCTGCGAGAAGAGCAATCAGCAAAGCGCGTGGCGCGAGAGAGGTCGTTATTGAGGCGTACAGTGATCGAGACTTCTCAGTCCGGCATCAGGAACGTCGTCGCCTTTGGCAGAGCCGTTTGTCGTAGGCAGAACCGTCGTGGTCGTGGTGGCAGCGGGAATGTGGGCGCTCAACGGCGGGGCATCGCGTTGAGGGTCGCTCATGGTTTTGCGGCGGGAGTAATGGTAAGAAAGAGTACGTCAATTGCGACGAGTACAAGATCCAATACAGTGGCGAAACATTGAGGTCAAAGAAGACCCGATAAGGAATGTCGTGAGCCTGAGTGCGGCCTTGGGCTTCAATGGACAGAAGCCCTGCTGAGAATGTAGTTGCAATGGAGGAGTTTAGTGGGAATAGTTAACCAACGATGGATGGAAGCGGCGGGAGTTGATCAAGTGGAGTTTTGCACTAGTTACCTATGTTACATGAACTGAAGCAGACCAGCAGTCAAGGTTCAAGTGTAAGGCAAGTAGGTGTGTCAGCTATTTGTATTGTACGTATCCAGTAAGGAACAACAATGGTCAATTGATCCTTGTCGTGGGAGAAAAGGGTCAGATTATTAGGTAGGTAGACATTCGTCCGCCATCATCTTGTTTGACTGTTCATCGACGTCCGCTGTGTTTGGCTTCAACCTTAGCACTCACAGAGGACAGCGAGACAAGGCCACACGAAATCAGGGTTTAATCAACGGATCGGTTACCTAGCTAACTTAAAACTTTGCGTTTCTCCTCTTCAGTCCCCTGTTGATACCCCAGAAGCGAAACCCATCACGGAAGCTGATGAGATGCACTAAACAAGCCAGCCACTGGTTTAAAGGCAGGGGGTTCTGGGTTTGTACCTAAGTATTTACAGAGGCCAATATGGACATGTTCATAGTAACAGGGAAGTCGTCTTGAGTACCTATGTGCAAAAAAGCAATTGTTACTAGGAGACGAATATCGGCCATGACATATAGCCATCCAGGAACTGATTGCTTGTTCAGGTGTTTCGATGGTGTTGGGGCTTAAAAAGCCAAACAGTCGTGCAGTGTGGCAATGACATCGGTGCTGCATGGGAGGTTGGCTGGGTAAGGCAGGTAGGAGGTAGGTAATTAAGCATACAATTGAGAAGCAGAGAATATTTGGCTGGCAACGATCAAAAGCAACCTGAAGGATAGGGAAATGAAAATAAATTATAAAACATATCCATTTCACAGTATGTCGTGGAATTCAATGTATACAGCTTTATCGTAAAAAGTTGGGCCTTCGTCCATTCAAGTCAATATTTACAGACTCAACTTCAAATTTCATCACCACATCAAACTCGCTATCTGTAAACCACCCTCACACATCCCGCCTCCACCACCGCCCATGTCTTTCTCTCTCCGCGGTAAACATGCCATCGTGGTAGGGGGTACCGGTACGCTGGGCTTCCGTATCGCGAGCGCACTTGCAGACCGCGGCTCTGTTGTAACCATCATGAGCCGCAATGCCGTTGATGATCGCCAAGTCCTTGAGCCCAGACTCAAACCCTTTGAGCCTCTCCCGTACATGGAGAACATCGAAGGCAGTAGGCGCCCAACAGAGCACCAATTCAAACGCCTGGATGTTCAGAGGATAGATATTTTCAAGGGCATATTTCCCACTCTAGGCCCCGTTGATGTCCTCGTCAACTGTGCTGGGACCAGTCAAGCGTCGGCGCTCAAAAGGACCGGCGAAGAGGAAATTCAACGGATCCTTAACCTCAATCTCCGGGCGACTATCCTCGCCTCTAAATATACCAAATTAACCCCTCATGGTGCGTCCCACCAAGCAGTTACTTATGTCCGATAACATCTTCTCACATGTACTCATAGGATGCATCATCAATGTTTCAAGTCTCATGGCCACCAAAATGGGTGCTGGTGCTGCAGTATACGCCGCTTCAAAAGCTGGTGTCGTTGGTACGTTCATGATATATCCCTAGTCTTATGCTAATGAATCCCACATTATTATACATGTCAAAAACCTGCTGACTCCATATCGTCGCAGCTTTCACCCGTGCCCTAGCCCTTGAATATAAAAGTCGCTCTATCCGCGTCAACGCATTGCTACCGGGTTGGATACAGAGTCCAATGTGGAATGGTGAGTCTCCCCTTCCTGCGCCTTAAATCCCTGGCGCCAATTACCCTTGCGAAGACGAAAACCAATGTTAATGTACAATGCCCTGTTTTAGAACTTACTGAGACTGCTCGTGAAGCTTACCTCAAGCAGTGTCCCTTGGGTCGTTTGGGCACGCCCGATGAGGTGGCCGACGCTGCCATGTTTTTGATAACCAACCGTTTCGCCAACAATTGCGTGCTGAACCTGGATGGCGGCTTAAGTGCCAACTAGTAAAGCCATGGTTCCCAGGATATACGCATCGTCCTTTCAGCCCATTGAATTACCCTTCAATCGTCAATGACGATAGCGCCACCGGCGACATGACTTTGGACTTCGTCCACGTCTACAATATCGGTTCCGGATTCGGTGATCTTGAGTTTCTTGAGAGGTGGTTCAGCGTCCTCTCCATGCGGTCTCTTGATACCCTTCGGCTCGGCACTAACGGCCTGCTCGTTGTTGAGTTCCCCATTGCCATTCGCAGAGACTGGCTGGAGCTTCTTTGGTCGGCGTGGAATCTCAGGGACATCCGGGAATGTAGCCTTGACCGGTTTCTCGTCTTCTTTCAATGTACTATAAATTGTAAGCCTAGTTCAAAAACAACTGAGACAAAGACAAACCCTTCTTGGACATTGATAACCACATTGACGAGTGTGTCTTCGTCGTCCTGGTCGATGACAGTCAAGAACGAGTCCTTCTTGATACCTAATGGTTCTGTCAGTCTTCCACGAGCAAATTATTTGTCCTTTCAATGAGGCCTTACCGAGATCAGTCAGCTTTTTGGGTAGATTCTCGTCGTCGCCGTCTTCAAAACATTCAACCAAGGTTCCTATGTCATTGTTCACGACAAACTCCTTGCCTTCAAATCCCAAATTTGACAAGACAATGTCATCAACGAGGTCCTTAAGAGTCGCCCGAGACAGGTCTGCAACAATAGTTGTGAAGTGAACACTACAAACGGGGCATTCGGGATTTGGCTCTCTGGACCTATCAGGGGCCAGAAGTCGAGCTGGGGCAAAGGGGGTCAGGAAGACCTCCTTGGACTGCGCATACTCGCCCTTCAGAACTTTGAAAGACTGAAGAACACAGAGACCAGCGACGATTGCGTTGGTTGTGGCAATCGCTGGGATAATGTTGCCTGCCATCTGTTTGGTATCGAACCGAGACTTCTTGTCAATTCCAAAAATTGTTGAGCGAATGTTGGCACTTGCTGTCACAAAGTCAAGGGTATCAATATCATCCTTGTCAAATGTGATTGTGGGGTCGGGGTCTTCAGGTTTTTTGTTCTTCTTGAGTTCAAGAATTCGCTTGCTTAGTCGGTCAAGACTGTCATTGAAGACCGCTAGACTCTCTTCCAGGGACCAAACCCGCTGGTCGTCATTCAGAATCATGTCCTTGTTGGCGATAGCCTCGCCAGCCTGCGCGAGAATAGTCTGATATTGAAGAGACTCAGGAGCTCGCCGGGATGTCCACATCCCCTCCACGGAACGTAGTCGTTCAATGTCGGCGTTGAACACTTTGTCAAATAGCATCTGAGGGAACTTGGACGTGCCAGTAGCATCCCGAATCTTCTTGAGAGCTTCAGATTCTTTCTTCAACTCTTCAATCTCTTTGGCTGGTCCTTGTCAGTATTTGCTGCCCCTTAACACAGCATCTCACTTACCATTGTCGGCATCAGTTGAGTGGTCAAATGCAGCCTGATCTTCACTCGTGCCAAATATCTCGCTAAATTCTTTGTTAGCAATCTTCCATAAGTCGAGATCTATATATACACATACTTGAGCAAATAACTTTTACCCCATACAATGCAGTGAATGGGTTGGCTGGGTGTGCTTCGAATTGTACACACAGGGAAAGACTTGGGTGCTTCCTTGGGAGTACAGTCGTAGCATGCAGTAAGGCCTTTTTTGATGACCTGCACCTGGCCATTGAATCCGGTGGTGCCACTCTCGATCAGGGGTACATCAGCTGCCAGGCACATCTTATTGACGTGCCTGCGCGCTTCGAGGTTATCCAGAGCATTGAAAGCAATGCGGAATTGCTGGAACCAGGCCACAGTGAATTCATCGTCCTTTATATTGCCATGGTGTGCGACAATTTTGACATTGGGATTAAACCGTTCTGCTGCCTCCTTGGCCACCTGCGCGTTGGTTAGTATCTAACCAAACTCCATTTTGGGCAGAATGACGCACTAGAGCCTTGGACTTTTTTATGTGTTCGTGACGGAAAAGAAACTGCCGGTTCAGGTTCGAAAGGTCGATGGTATCGAGGTCAACAATATGTATTTCGCCAAAGCCTGTAAGGACCAGGTTCTTGAGCAACTCGCATCCAATTCCGCCAGCACCAACCATGAGCACACGAGCCTGCGCGATCCGAATTAGCATACCCACAATGATAAGAAGTGGTCGAGCAAGATCGCCATGTTGCATCGCATACAGTCCAGTCCTAGATACATCGCTCCTGAGGCGTCAGATCGCGTCGGATCCTGGTGCGAGATCAAGGCTGAGAGGTGATATTTAGTCCCATCCATAAGAAACGTACCTGCTTGACAGAGGTATTGAGTGATGCGCCTAGCGACTGCTGGTTGTGTCGGTCACGCGTCATGGCCGGCGTTCGTTTCCGGGATTCGTTCTCGGATGAAGAAGTTTTCTTTTGCTGCTGCTGTTGCTGTAGTTGTGTTTGTATTTGTGGTTGCTGCTCAGAAGCTGGAGTAACAGCTGGAGGTGCAGCCGCATTCTGGGTCTGGGCCGGAGCCTGATCGGCGCTTGTCGCATTCATCGTTATAGTGATCGCTTTCTACACGCGGAAACGGGATCGAAAGAGTGGAATAGCCCGATCCGAGGGCTGCGCATAAATGTCGAGTCGGTGCGCTTGTTGGTGAAATGTCGCGATCAGTTGAAGGTGGGAAGGTTGAATAGGATGTTAGTGGTCAGAGAGCTGAGATAGAGCACTCAGCAGGGGAGCGGCGTTGCAGGGCGACCAATCGGACGGGCCTATCACAGAGCTTCGAGCTTCTAAAGCCGGGAATTCTTGGTGTCAAGGCTTAATGATTGGGCTCCACTGTGTACCTACGTTGTCAATGAGCACACCACTAACTAACCATCACAACTGAAGGTCCTCGAAGAGCAAGAAACCTGACACCTTTTGCATGCTGAAATAAACTCACCAAAAGGCTGCTCAGTGCCCGCTAGCCCAACTGAGTCATTTTATTAAGTTCATATCAAGGTTCTAGTTACCTAAGCCTGCTTGCCTAATCTTAGAAGGCTTGACATGTTAGCACTCTAGGTTTTTTTAACTGATGGGTTGGGTGGGTTGGTGACGTGCAGATGCACATCCATACCATGCAAGGACAATGAGTGCCTCCCAGACCTGCCTAGTACCTAGTATCTAAGGGGCACTCTAATGAAGGGGTGTTACAAAGTCATCCATTTAGTGAATATCATGTGAACCAGTTGCTTCCAGAAGCATTTGACTATTCACTAACCATCATACAATTCCTTCCTTTGCCGTATTTCATCCATGGCAAGCTGTAAGGGACGCATAATACACTGGGCTGTTGGTAGTTAGTAGCAGTTATGCGACCGCGGGGCCGCTCCCGGGGCAAAAAAAAATTAAGGGACCTAGATACTCGACTCGCTCGACCTTGAAAGTCTAGACTGAATCATACAAAGAAAACTGTCCGCCATTGTCACCCTTTTCTTTTTTCCCCCTCCTCTACGCTTTCTCCTTTTCGCTTGGCTCATTCTCCTTTTCCCTAACGTGTAACCTGTAGCAATGTCTGACGACGAGGTTGACACCGAACTGTTGGAACTCCTCCGCCAACATCTTCAGGGGAAGATCGATATCCAGGAGGAGCCCCAGACAGGCGTCCTGGAGAGCGCTGAATATGTCTACGACAGTTGCATTGATGTTGCCGTCGACATGCGTGCATCTAAAAAGGCAGCAGAGAACATTTACGAGCAAATGCAACAGAAGAGTTACTCAACTGCCACCTGGTCAGAGCATGAACTTCACCCCAAGGCCAAGGACGAAGCTACTGTCAACTTCATTTTTACTATGGACTTGCTAAACTTTTCTTTCTGGTCTGAACTGCCTGATGATGAACGATTTGCTATTGAGTATCGCGGGAAAAGATGGACTGGTTATTGGAGTTTGGTGGCAGCTCTCCAAAGAGCAATTGATGAAGGTCAGTTATCATTTTTCACGATGACTCACACAGCAAGCTGATACTTGAGCTCACTAAAGGCATTCCTATCACGGATCCTTTCTACTGGAAGAACGAAGAAGAGTGTACTCTCGAATCCCTCACTCATGTTTTCCGGTCATGCACAGAAGAGGCAATTCCCCTCCTTGAAGAACGTTTAGACTGCCTCCGAGAAGCTGGCCAGGTACTCTTCAAGGTAAGCCAGAACAACGCCAACCCTGACGTTTACTAGTGATTCTGACCACATATACCAGCACTATGATGGCTCTGTTGCAGAGCTCATTTACGCTGCTGACGGTTCTGCGGCACGCCTAGTGAACTTGCTGGCGCAGGATTTTGACTGCTTTCGTGATGAGCATCGTTTCGAGGATGGCAAGATGATTCGGCTGATGAAGAGAGCACAAATCCTCGTTGCGGATCTTTGGGCATGCTTCGACGGCGCGTCATACGGTGAATTTCGAGACATCGACAAGATCACCATGTTTGCGGATTATCGTATCCCTCAAATTTTGATGACTATGGGCGCCCTGTATTGTTCTCCAACGGTTGCAGCTGCCATCAAGGACAAGAAGATGATAGAGAGCGGATGTTCATGGGAGCTACAAATACGAGGTAAGTCGTTTAAACTGCAGTCTTATTCTTTTACTGAACAAATTAGCTTGCAGTATCTGGTGTGTTGAGCTGATTCGACGAGAGATTCTGCGTCAACACCCTGACGCTCATATCAACGCCATCCTAATAGACTTTTTCCTCTATGACAGTATGAAGGAACTAGAAGCGGCGGGTAAAGAGCCTATTCCGCATCATCGGACAAGGAGTATTTGGTACTAGATGAAGGCCGCAAGGCCAGTTTCCTCTAGACTTTTTGTGTATTTTGAGACCCAAATTTAGATCATAGATTTCTTATTCGACGAGCTCTTTATGCGCTTATAGAATAATTGAGACAGCAAATAAAGCCACATCGGCACCTGAACATCATTCCCCCAAACACCTTACTCCGTGAAACAGTCTCACCAAATAACAGGTGGAGACATTTCAGGCACCTACAGCAGTCGAATTGAGGATCTCATCCATGTGAGCCGTTTCGATTTTATCGTTACCCTTGGTTTCTTCCTTGAGAAGAACAGCGAGGACTTCAATTGGAGGGTTGAGACCCAGACGTTCAGCTCGCTTCCAGCGCTTAATGCGAGGCATGCCTATGCAGGGCTGCGCAGGTTAGCTACGGTGAATCCATGACAGCCCAAGCTGACTTACACCATATTGTGAGCTGACATCGAAATATCGAAGAACCTTCTCACTCAAAGATACGCCTTGCTGGTGCAGTCGCGGCGTAGTCCATTGGTCTTCAATGGACTTCCAGTACTTCTTGATCTGTGTGTCTGTAACTTTCTCTGCTTGCAGCTCCAATTCAGACTTCGCAGGTTCTGGGACTACCTCAATCTCTGTGACTGCCTCAACTTCTTCTTCCTTATCAACCTCTATGGACTCATGGTCCTTGACAACAATATCTTCAACCTCACGCTGTGTAGCATGCTGGCTAGGGTCGAGCTTTGAGATGGAAGCAGAGATGGCAGACTTCTTGGCGCTTTTGGGTACTGGTTTGGTGACTTTGTTTGAGAAACTCAGAGTAGACTGTCCCTTGGCTGGCGGGCCCCTGCTGCGAGTGCTGGCAGCGGATCGTCGAGTTGTGGGCATAGTGGGCTCAGCTCCTAACGTTAAAACGAGATGGCGCTGCTAAATGCTGAGGATGCCGCTTGATGAATTGTGAGGGAAATCGATAGAGCTGTAAACAGGCGCTGGCTGTTTCTGAACAGTAAAACAATTTGCAAGTTTAACAATTAACGTTGAGAGAACTGATGCTTTATGGTGAGTGACGATGATAGAAATGTGAGGTCGTTCATAAATTGACCACAGGTACGGGGGTCCAGTGACTAGGGTGAGTGGCTCTAATAGGAAGGCTGGAGTGGACCAAATGCATGACGTGCAAGCCTTAAGATTGGCAGGACAACGCGAACTTAAGCGCGAGATCACGTGTCTTACATCATACTCTGTGACACTGATTATTGGGGCAGCTTTATGGCGAAGCAAAAGGATTCTGTTTCGAATTACTTGAATTGATAACGATCCTTACGATTTAGATCTCAATACTTACCTTAGTTACTGCTAGGATTTCCAGTCTTGCCCTCAGTTTGTGGATTTCGTTGTAACCCGCTTATCTATCGTATTGATTCCATCAAGTTCACATAAACAAGCTGTTAAGTGAAACGTGATAATATGAGCTTGTAATGTCTTTTTCCTGACTTTGTCTTGGTGATCGAATTGCCTCATCACCGACAGCCTCCTATTTCAATTATACAATGATCAACCACCAGTAGCCTCTCGGTAGAATGAAAGGCTCCTGTTTGCGCCAGCAGTGCAGAACATCTCGCTTCTGACAGTCTTCGGTAGCCACTTTACAGACCAAAGAGCTTTGTCCGTCTCACTATGGGTTGCCACACACGCGCTTCGCTCAATTGACCATACCTTGACCTTTCCGTCCATTGAACCACTTAGCAGGTACTCTCCTGTATCGCTCCAGTCGAGTGATGTGATCCACGAGGAGTGTCCAGTCAGGTTGCCAATATGTTCTCCGTGTTTCATGTCGTAGAGTGCGATGATTCCAGCGTCACCTGCTGCAGCAAGTCGAGTGTTACCAGGAGAAAAGGCAACTGATCGTACAGGCTTTGCGAGACCTGATAGCACATGTCAGAGAAATAGTATGTAAGAGGTGTACGAGGCAACCTACCAGATAATGAGTACAGGACTCTTCCCGTATCATTGTTAAAAATGTAGACAGATCCATTCTGGTGGCCGCTGGCAGTGTATTTCCCATCCCGGCTCAAGTCCACTGACATGCCAAAGCTTCCAGATCCAGCACTTCCGGTTTCGTACTCACGAATCTTGGGCTTCTTCTCATCCATAACATCCCAAACGTTGACTCGGCCATCGTTTGTTGTAGTAGCCAGGTAAGATCCATTCTCACTCAACGCCATAGCCCAGGTTTCACCAGGCTTAGATGAAGATCCTGTAATCTCGCCATTCAAACTCCATTCGCCAGTGTCGCTGTCGACTTTCCAAATTTTTACCTCGCCGCCAAATCCAGCACTCGCTGCGACGTTGCCGTTCCGTGAGGTGCACACGTGGTGGCACCCCAACTTGTGTGCATCTGAGATGGACTGCTTGAGTGGGAATGAAGGATCAGTTGTATCATGAACGTGAAGCGTGGAAGATCCACTGCCTGATATCACAGCTTTGGATGTCGTCGCAATGGAAAAGATGTCGGTGATGTGGGCTATACACTTTTAGCAAACTGCTTGCTTCATTGATTCACCTCGCGGCGGGGAGGTCAAGCTGACCGTTATCCACGGTATGCGTGGTCAAATATTGTTTCGACTACTGAGATTAGTTGCCTTTCTATCAGTGGCTGAGTATTCGGTCGGCCTTACCATCTCTTCCACGCCGTGCTAAACGTCGTGCTTCTCTCGTTCTTCAATATGACGTTGTATGAATGAAAGTGCTTGGCTTGGACTGAACTGCGGATGGATGCCAGTGGCCTTGGTGGGGCAACATAGGGTCATAAATATAAAGCTCCAAATCAAGACAAAGCATTCTCGATATCCATACCCAGGCACCTTAGGTAGGTATGAAGGAATACAGCAACTCCTAGTTGACCATTTATTGATTGGTAGGTGGGATACCACACTATACTCTTACGTACTAAAACAATGCTGCTTCAATGTTATATACACAGAGTTAAAATACAGTTCTCATAGATCTTCAAGCTACCAGAATATTATCGCGGTAGTTGAAACTTTTACATAGGTAGTATATTGTCATATTCATACAAGGTCCAAACTAAGCCAAAACGCCCATGGTATGCATGATTCCGTGGTGACTGTACAGTGGTAAATCATCAATGTCCCATAACCTTTTCTCTTTAGATCGACCTATCATTAGGGTAGTCCTGACGCCAAATTTGTCTCATTTCTATAGGTTGTTAGATTGGATATGGCCTCGCTTATGTCAAGAGAACAACAATATACCTTCTAAGCAGGTTTGGCATAATCGGTGTGTACGCTTGGGTTGACCACATCCGGGACATTTGCACAAATTGTTTACATCCTTCAGCGCCTTGCCTGCCATTTGTCTATGTCGTTTCCTCGAATGGGAGACCTTGTTCTTAGGTACAGCTCGTAGCACAGACTCCCAGATGTCATCGATGGTAGGAAGGTTTAAGGAAACGCCAGGGATCGCAATCGACAACGACGGGAAGAGTTTTTGGGTAAACTGGCGAAAAGACACCGTAGATAGTACGGTCGGAGAGTATATTCGGGGGAGAAGCGCAGCAGTCATCTTCACAGAGAGACGTCAATGGGCTTGACGATGATGGAACGATATCGGCTTTGGTGGTCTAGTCCCAGTCGAAGTTCCAAGGCCGATGCTGGGGTCTTGAAAACGAAAGAAATCGAATTGAAAAATGTCCCAGTACTTCGATCGTGGATGATTGTTTCCTGATAGAGCTGAAGCGTCTAAAGGTCGTCGGGCTCGAATTGGGGTCGCGATGATCAAAATGCGCAAGGCTTTAAATTCCAGCTCAAAAGTCTGATGGTCTGGGCTATCTCGAAATGCCGCCAGCCAATCATCAGCTAACCGACGCACTGACCTTCTTGAACCAATCAGAAGCTCGAAACACGCTTTCCCCCTTTCTTTGGGACCCTGGACCTCCCTGACACCTCCCTTCCAGTAGGGAAATTGTTTGCTAAGGTGGCAGGAAACCCAGTGCCCGAAAAGTTCCCCCTAGGATCGGTTTCTACGCCGCCTCTCCTAAACCTCCAACTCCCAGCTTCGCTACATCTTCAGGTGTCACTTTGACCTTGCCAACTGTTCGCGCTCGTGTTGACCTTAGCTGCTTCGAGTCCAGTCTTTCTTTCTTTCTTGGAATATTCACAACATTCCCGAGCTCTACTCTTACCTTCGTTCACCGTTTGAATCGAACACTTCTCTCCCGTACGAGTTATTCAAGATGGCTGCCGCTCCTCCCAACACTATCTATCCTCAGAGCCATGTCGGTTTCGACAGCATCACTTCTCAGATTGAGAAGAAGCTCTTGAAGCGTGGTTTCCAATTCAACGTCATCTGTGTTGGTAAGTGACGACTCTGTTTCAATCGTCCCTATGGTTAAACCTACCATGGTGTGATTGCTCGCGGCCCGACTGCCGGTCTACATTAAGTTACCATACTAACATGTCTTGCGCATTGTAGGTCAGACCGGTATGGGCAAGTCAACGCTCATCAACACTATCTTCGCTTCTCACCTGATCGACTCCAAGGGTCGCTTCCAGCCCGACGAGCCTATCCGCCAGACCACTGAGATCCAGGCTGTTTCTCACAACATTGAGGAGAACGGTGTTCGACTCAGACTCAACATTGTCGATACTCCCGGTTACGGCGACCTTGTCAACAACGACCGCTGTTGGGACCCCATCGTCAAGTACATCAAGGATCAGCACTCCGCGTACTTGCGCAAGGAGCTCACCGCACAGCGAGAGCGCTACATCCAGGATACCCGTATCCACTGCTGTCTCTTTTTCATCCAGCCATCGGGCCACTCTCTCAAGCCCATCGATATTGTCGTATTGAAGAAGCTGTCTGATGTTGTTAACGTGGTACCTGTCATTGCCAAGGCCGATACCCTGACCGTTGAGGAGCGTCAGGAGTTCAAGGAGCGCATCAAGGAGGAATTTGCTTTCCACAACCTCAAGATGTACCCCTACGATAACGAGGAATTTGATGATGAGGAGCGTGCTCTGAACGGTCAGATCAAGGTTTGTCTACGTCGCTCGAGTTCAATCGGATTGTACACGTACTAATACGTAATAGAATCTTGTTCCTTTCGCTGTTGTCGGTTCCGAAAAGTCGATTATCGTCAATGGTAAGCAGGTCCGCGGCCGCCAGAACCGATGGGGAGTCATCAACGTTGAGGACGAGACTCACTGCGAATTTGTCTACCTCCGAGACTTCCTTCTCCGAACACACCTCCAGGACCTTATCGAGACCACCTCTCAGATCCATTACGAGACCTTCCGTGCCAAGCAACTGCTGGCCCTGAAGGAGAGCAGTGCTCATGGTGGGGCTAGCAGCCGACCCATCAGCCCTGCCGCTGACCGCGAGTTGAGCCGAAACTCGCAACGAATGACGATGAACGGCTACTAGGCTGTCTTTTGTTTTTGAAGTTGTGCTGGCGATGGAGCAATGGCGTCTCTGGGCAGCTCGATAGCCCGCATTTGTTACGACCCTCCATATCTTTCACGGCCTGATGTAGAGCAACTCAAAAGTAAATGCTTTGTCAGGAGGTTCGCTGGTCGACTTGACCATAATAGAACCAATGCCTCTTACATCATTTCGATGACATCGGCATGCGAGTAAGGGCAGGGGTATAATGTTTCGAGGTTCAAAATGAGACAGGAACTGGTCGAATATGACCAGGCTCTTCCTGGCTGCGTACCGTTTGACATTTCTACCTGTGAGTCCATATCGAAGCTGTACACGACTTTCTTCTTTTTCTTTCAGTGTTACCCCGGAGAGCTATTTGGCCTTTTTCTATGCTTTAATAAGACCTATTACCCCATACTCTAATCTAGAGTTAGTTTCCTGCCTACATAGTGTATCGATTCCCTTGGAGTTTCTGACGAACTTGTTGTGCCAATGAGAATGGATTGTGATTTCGAATACATTTGTGTAGTCCTCGTAAACTTCACTTGATGGATATTGGCTTGGTATGGCCGATCTCAAAGTTCGGTAAATCCCAGTTGTGTGTGAAATCCTATTGTTTTTGTTGGTCGATGGCTCGTCACCGAGCCATCGTATTCGATCATTGCAGAATCTAGCTATATGGAATTCCACGAGTATAGGGTACCCAGGAAAAAATAAGTCGATCGTATAATAAAGGTAGATATACCTGTGAAGCTCAAAGCTCCTCTTAGAAAGCTGGTTTTGTTCGGGTTTTCTGCTAAAATCCTGTCTGTGTTCCGCCTATATATTATGAAGTAATGGTAAATGTTTGTCTTGTATCTCTGGTGGTCAACATTGAAGTACACTGTGTGTTCTAGCTAATCAGTGTGAACAGAAATGTCCGCATCGTGGAAATGGGACGTAGCTCAATCCTTACCTTATATTTCATGAGACGATGACACTAAGTATAGGCGGGCTTCAGCCAAGATCATTATACCCGAGTGTTTGGACCTTATACTGGGCTGTAAGCTACCACAAGTAGAAGTTGATAATCTCTACGCTACCAACAACCATGCTATGTGACTCCGGTCACAAGGTATCACAGAGATTTGAAAAGTGACACAGAAGCCAATTGTAGCGTCGCTCTAGGTTCGGTGCGACTCATAACCAAGTATTTATGTATGATACGTTCCATGAACGGGTCATCTTCATTGGGTATGACATGTAGTTTTCAGGTGAGCTCCTGTTATACTATTGGCTGCAGGATTACCTCCTCAGATGACAACATGTCAAATTCCTACGCTCACTTGTCCCACTGATGGCCAAACTGGCATCACTACGCTGCATTTTAACTCGCTGTGTAGCTGCAAACATCTGGCGACCCAAGGAAAGTGTACTACAACTGTATGGTATGCAGCACGGTTCATTTTACTAGGGAGCATAGGTAAAGATCGCCTCCAGTTTCCCGACATAGCTCCCTGTTAGCATAGCGACATTGATGCCAAGAAAAACGCTGTTACAGTCAAAGCTGCCAGTAATTTAACTTGTGTAACTAGAGATTGCAATGAGCAGTGGTGCAAGGATGTCGAGCGACAAGCGCACATATCAAACGTGGTGGGACCGTGCAGGAAACCCTTCAACGGTCATTTGTCTTGAACATCATTGAATGGTTGATCGAACCAGAACAGATCTGAGCATGGTACGTACAACGTGGGCTAAAGGGCTTGACAAGCCGATCTGATTCACCAATGGCTGTTGAGCATACCCGTATCTTATTTTTGACTTTAATATCTGTCTTATGTACAGTCTCAGATTCCTTCTGTTCTGTCCACCCGTTCCCGTCTACCTGCCTTCTAGACCCCGTTCTCATTGTTCAATCGCCGAATCTAGACTGCAAACAGTAAAGCGAGTTTCCCATCCAGCGCCAACGAACCCCGGCAACGACTCGACTAGGTTGCGGATCCTTGTAAACACAAGGGTCCTGTAATTCTTCAGTTGCTCGTTCGGGCAAGAATAATGAGTGAGTTACGGAGTAGATGACCTGCAATTGATTTTGATTGATTGTCATTTCTCTAACCTTCTGGGATGATACAACGACATCTATCTAGTGCCACCGAAGCACGATACTGTTTGCTATCCATATTAGAGACCTCGTATAGAGTATTCTAGAACCCAATCCTTAACCTGTTTACGTATCTTGGCTTGAAGCTTGGCTTCTGCCGGACTGACCCATTCATGCTAAGAGCCAAAATGCAATGGCCGGTCTCCCGATAGTGGTGTACAATATAACCCCTGAATGATTGTCAGTGGACCAGCTAGTTGGGGTGGTGAGGGTCATTTGCAGCCATTCGGAAGACCTACCATATTAGACTTTAGAAGATCTGATTGGCTAGCTTTCTTATCAATAAGATCAAGCCAGTAGCTAATCAGATGCAGGGAAAGCAGGGATTAGGTATCCACTGACAATCATTCAGGGGTTATATTGTAATAGACTGCAGCCTGCAAACGGTCCAGGCTTGCGGCGTTGATGTCTAGGTTGTGTTTATTGTTGATTTCGATGGGATCTATGCACCAATCCCCTTTCGATCGATGAAATGCTTGGCCTCGGTATCATTTCTTATTTGAGCTTGCTTCTTCCGTTGCACTGGGATTTTGTCTGAATCTAGATCATACTGCACTTGCTCATATCTGCTCCCGTCTAATCTTCTCGTTTTTGCATGCCTGTAACACTTCCGCCTCCACCTTGAAGCAATATTTGCTGGTTGACCCATCACTGTCAGTCGCTGACATTTATCCTAACCTTCACCCGCTTCCACTCTTCATCTTCATCCTCCACCTCGTTGCTTGCTCTTTCTTCCAACCCTATACGCTCCTTCTTCGCTAAGCGATTGTTGTCGAATTGTGGTCCTTTCGCTTCTCATCGCTCTTTCTCATCGAGATCGGTTCATTTCGTGCCTTGATTTTATCTAATGCCTTACCTTACCTACTAGGTAAGGTCCTTGTTCATCATCGCGCTCCTCACCAACACCATCAGTCAACAACACAACCTTTTGCTGTGAATCAGGCTGTTTACGTTGCGTCTTTCAAGGTCTACAATCGAATCCTGTACTGTTACCACGACTTTTGGGAAAAACCAATACAGAAAGATTCAGTAGCACGTTATCGCTATGCTTGTATGTTCCCTCACCTTGCGCCACTGTACATGACGCATTACCATTCGTTACACCACATACTGACATGCGTACTAGATCAAAGCTGCCCTCATGGCCCTTGGGGCCGCGGTTGTCGGTGCCGTGCCTCCTCTAGAGATCAAGGGAACTGACTTCATCAACCCCGAGACTGGCGATAAATTCCAGATTGTTGGTATGGCCTACCAACCTGGAGGCAGTGCCGGTTACGATCCTTCCAGCGGAAGAGATCCTCTCAGTCACAAAGATGAATGCATGCGAGATGCTGCTCTCATGCAGATTCTTGGTATCAATGCGATCCGTGTTTACAACCTGGATCCTAACATCAACCATGATGAGTGCGCTAGTATCTTCAATGCTGTAAGTGATTTGTCTGCGCCAACGTGAATGATAATCTAACATACTTTGTTAGGCCGGCATGTATATGATGATTGATGTCAACTCTCCTCTGCCTGGTGAGGCTCTTCACTCGGAGAAGCCATGGGAGAGTTACTACACAGCCTACCTTAATCGCACCTTTGCCATCACCGAGGCGTTTGGCAACTACCCAAATACTCTTCTATTCTTCTCCGCCAACGAGGTCATCAACAACCAGGCCACTGCTGAGTTTGCTCCTCAGTATATCCGTGCTGTCACCCGCGATCTCAAGAACTACATCAAGAACAACTTGAAGCGCCAAATTCCTGTTGGCTATTCTGCAGCTGACGTCCGCGATGTTCTGTGGGACACGTGGAACTACCTTCAGTGCGCCGATGCGGAGGACAAGGGTGATATGAGCCGTGCCGACCTCTTTGCGCTCAACTCCTACTCATGGTGTGGACCTGAGGCCACTTTTGAGACTTCTTCTTACGACGACCTTGTAGCTGGCTTCAACTCAACCTCTATCCCTATATTTTTCAGTGAATATGGATGCAACAAACCTCAACCCCGTTACTGGAATGAGACTCAAGCCATGTACGGAGACGAAATGACCCCGGTCTTCTCGGGTGGCGTCGTGTACGAGTATACCGAGGAGGACAACAACTACGGCCTCGTCAAGATTACTGGAGACAAGCTTCGCATTCTCGGAGACTTCAACCGCCTCAAGAACCAGTTTGCTAGAATCAACTGGAAGGAGGTCCAATCTAAGCCTGCAAGCAAGAGCTCTCCGAAGGCTCCGGCCTGTAAGGCTAGCATCATCGAGGATAGCGGTTTCGACAACAACTTCACTCTTCCAACTATCCCCGACGATGCGCAAAAGCTGGTCGACAACGGTATTAAGAACAAACCTAGCGGAAAGATCATCGATATCTCGGACTGGAACGTCAAGCTTGATGTCAGTAACGCTGACGGCAGTGCTATGAAGAATCTTAAGGTCATTCCCCTGAAGGACGACGAGTCCAATGCGTCCGGTAAGAACGATGCAGACACAGGGAGCGAGACTACCGATGATAATAACAGTACCAACAACGACAACAGCACCAACTCAAATGGTGGGGATGCCAAGGATGGAGAGGATGATGAAGATGCCGCCATTTTTAACCGTCCTTTGGCTTGGGTTATGGCCCTACCTTTGGCCGCCATGGTGTTTGCGCTTTAGGGGCCTGTCTGGAACAGGCACAAGAAGCAAGCAGAACACAAATAATGTGCTGTATTTGGTACTTGAAACGGGAAGTTATAACACGTTTGATTTTTTCAGATACGAAAAGTATACGATACCACCCGCTCCCACCATCTGGTGGCATGACGACTACTTCTCAGGCTCAGATTATGAGCCTGCTCACTGGAAGGTTTTTGACATTCTCCCGAGTTGAGCTTTTTATACAGATACACTGTTTGTTATTGACTTAAGAATTACATGGACTTAACTGCTCTGGATTGCACAACTCTGTCTGGCTGTTGCATGTGAAAGTAACTGAACAGTAGGGCATACTGAATGTTAAATCCCCAATGCCATCAGTACTTGGTTGACTTAGCATTATCATATCCTGCCGCCAACTTGATTATTATGCTGTTATTGCTCAGTATATGCATCCATATGAAAGAGGCAGTGCATTTCCTTTCCTATTGTCCTTAGCAACATGAACCGCGAATAAGATTACTACACAGCGCACCTTTACAACTGTGCCTATAGACCTCCTTCGAGGCGAGTACTCCGTGCTCTTTTTGCATATCATTCTACGCGGCTCGAGTCTCTTCCTCGATTACGCCAGAGACAATGATTAGGTACTCCCCTCTGGGTATAGCAAGATACAACGAGCTCAGTAAATCAATCTGGCTTGATCAACAGTAGGAAGACAAAGTATAGAAGAAAATTGCAAATAAGCGGATGATACATTGGAATATACTTAATATCCATGTAACATCAATGGGGTGCTATACAGCATCTTAATACAAAGCACCTTGAAAAACTGAGAGGCCCATCAAAACCATAAGTGTCATCAGATCTATTAGCTTTCTTTCCGTTATAGCTCAAATACTGCCGTACACGGCTTGTTCGACCATTTTTGGTCCCAAGCCCCAACAATTGCATCGCACCACCTGGTACCCGTTTGTCTATCTTGCAGTACAAAAAGTCGTTCATCCCTTCATACTATACCAATCCCTTGGTAAAGTTTTACCCCTTAAGCCTGGAATTCCTGTGCTTTGCTCTCCTCCCACTTGCCAGGGACGAGGGCCAGAGGCACAATACCGGAGACGTGCATCTCAGGACCAAAGATCTTGGCGTTGAGGCCGAGCTCCTGAGTGGCGGCCTTCATGTTCTTCAGACCCTCTTGGTAGTTGGGACCGGCACGTCGCACCCAGATGGAAACATTGTGCTCGATCAGCTTAGGAGCGAAGTCTCGCAGAGCCCGGATAACACCCTTGAAAGTGCTGGCGACGTTGGTGAAGTTGGCAATACCACCACCAATGAAGAGAACCTTGCCCTCATCGCTTTGAGGAGCACGGAGGAGAAGGTCAAGAACTGTTCGAGCGTAGTGGTAGGTCTGAGACTCGGTGGGAGCACCGGAGTACTCACCGTAGTTGGCGAGCTCGTCGGCGAAACCGGCAGAGGCAATGGCATCGGCGTAGACGACGGAAGCACCACCACCAGCAACAAGGGTCCAGATGCGGCCCTTGGCGTTCAGAACGGTAAGTTTCAGGGAAGCACCAGTCTTAGCGTCGAGGTCAGCGATGTAAGCCTCCTCCTTGGTCAGCTCACGACCGAAGGGGGCGGGGAACTCCATAGGAGGGCCAGCATCGATATTGATCTTGCCATCAGCAGAGGGAGCAATGTTGGTAAGACCGAGAGCAGCAGGAGATCGAGCAATGGCCCACTTGACACCACACTCGAAGTCAGCAGTCTGGTCGAGCTTGGCAGCAAGATCGAGGAAGTGGACAGCGGCGGAGGTCTTGTCCTCGTTGGGAATGACAACGAGAGGGTTGATCTCGAGATAAGTGAACTGACAGTCAACGTAGACGGCATAGAGGCGGGTGATGAAGTCAACAAGGACGTTGTGGACGCCCTGGGGAACCTTCTTGAGAAGAGTAGCAGCAATCTCTTCGTTGGAAGGGTATTCGGCGAGGTCCACAGGGATCAAGAGCTTCTCAGCCTTAGCGTCAACATCACCGACATCAACACCGCCCTCGTGGGTGAAGAGGATCCAGTCGCCCTATAGATGAAGGTGTCAGTAAATTAGATACAGATAGTTTGGCAGTAGATGCAGGCCGGAAAACCGGTACTGGTTGTGGGGTTGGTCGCGGAAGGGACCGAGAAGAACGGGTGTTGTTTCCGACGATTTCTTATCGCGGCATCCGTTCGCCCGTTTCGGTACAAAGAAGGATTACCGGCGCAGGTAGAACGAGCCCACAATTAGACTATGCAACGCCGAGCAGCAAGTACAAGTTGCTGCAGACCCCTTCCGTCTCTTCAGATTATTTCCCTCTCTTCCTATTCCCTTTCGATTTCAGGATCTTCATGTTGGGAATATGAAGCGCTCAAGGAACTCATCGAAAAACACAAGAGGGAACAATGCTTCAACTTACATCACGGACTGAGTTGATGTTGATGTAGTACTCAGTGTCTTGGGGATGAGGAACAAAGGGCTCGACGAGGAATTGTCTCAACACACCAGTGGTGTGCTCAACCTGCTGCTCCTTACCGGCTCGCTCAGCGACCCAAGCCTTAGCCTCAGGCCAGGTCTTGTTAAGGGCCAAAAGACCACTCTTTCCTCGTCGCTTGATGAGCTGATCGGGCTTGGCAACGAACTTGGCGTCGGGCTGGAGGAGCCAAGGGTAGGTGACCTCAGCCTGGTTCAGAATATCCTCAACACTGGCATCCTCTGGGAAGTGCAGCGAGGCGAGTCTGCTGGGGGGGTTGTGAGTAGTAGGCGCAGGAAGAGGGCTGGGCTTGATAACGGGAGCGCGGGTGAGGTGGTAGTTGAGGATGGCCTTGCCGTCGGCTTCGAGAATCGATTTGGCGGACATTTTTAATTATGAGGAGAGGAGGAGAAACGCAAAGTTTAGAATGAATTGGCGAGTGCCGGTTTATTCTTTTTCTTCAATTCTGGTGAAAAGAAAAAGGTTAGCAAATGCTGAGTCTGGTCTGGTTCAAGGATGATCGGGGTTGTCTCGCAGGCTTAAAATCGATTTGGTTCAGCTCAGGATTGGAGTTGAAACAACAATCAGGGCTGACAGATTTCACAGCGGTTTATACGAGCGCAAAACTCAATGCTCAAGTGAAGCAATCATGATTGCGATTGACTTTGGCACGTTGAGGAGAGTCGACAACCGTTCGGCGGGGAAAAAAGCACACTCACCACTGTACACAAGCTCAAGTGGGCTGCAACAATGAAGTCGAAATTGAGGATTGGAGGGAGAGATGAGATTATGACAGAGAGATGGGCAAAAAGTCGGGGAAAGAGAAGAGGATGAAGATTGCTCAAGACGATGAGAGGTGAGAATGGAGGAGCAAATAGAAAGAAGCAGCGAAAGTTTGGAACGAGACACTGCAAGTTGAGGAGTGTGTGAGTGAGGGTGAGCTCTCTCGAAAAAACCACTGGACCTGAACTGAAGGAAGCTCAATGGAAGGGGAAGACACCCGAAGCGGGTGGAGTGGAGGGGTCAAGTT
>JAAQPG010000475.1:0-54984 GCA_013186905.1 Fusarium udum
CGGCTCGAGCCAACGGGTATATATATACTTTAACTTAAATAAGCTTATTTATATCTTTAAATAATATAAAATAAAATATTTTTTATTTTTATAAGCTTTATTAATACTTATAGTAGAATTTAAAAAATACTTTTAATAATTTAATTAAAAGCTTATATATATACTTAATATTAAGTAATAATTATTAATAAAAATTATTAATAAATAATTTATTATTTTTTTAAAGTAAATCTTAAAACTAGAATTTAATAAGTATTTTATTAGATTTTATATAAAAGATTTCTATTAGTTAAAGATTTCTTAATAAATACTAGTAAATCCTTAATAGTTTTAATTCCTTTTATTTAAATAATTATATCTTTATAAAAAGGCTTATAAGAATTATATAGTATTTTTTTATATTATGTAAGCTATTTAACTATTTAAATAAAATTATAAAAAAATTATATTACTAATCTATATTATTTTATAAGTGTTTAAAAATACTGTATTTTCTAAGATTATAGTGAGAGAAAGTGGCCGGTTTCTGGGGGTGGCCGGTTTCCCTGTATCCGACGTTACAACAGGATGTTCAGTCCATGGTTCGTGAGAAGTAAAGGGGGCATGTCCTATGTCTTAACTGGTTAGTAATAGTGTTTTCTAAATACATCCTAAGCCAGATTAGTCTTATTGGCGCGTCTCTAGAGATGTGAGATCTGTATTGAGTCCTGTCTAGCATGTTATAGTGTTCATCAATATGTCACTGTTCCTCACTTAAGATCAGTTTAGTATCTAACAAGAGTTGTTTTACTGTATACAGCAACAGATATAGAGAACCAGATGTTTAATACATAAACTTATCTAAACAGGACCGTGAGCTATTTTCCACCATTGTCGTTCATGAGATCCCTTAGTTGGACGTCAGTGCCAGATATCAAAAATTGCAAAAAGCAAGGTATAATGGCGGAATCAAACCGCCTACAATGGACGAACAGGGAATCGAACCCTGGACCACTCCCAGATTATTCGGATGAATCATGCTAAGGGAGTATTATACCACTAAACCATTCGCCCGAAGGATGGAAACCTTTACCATTATTGACGCTCAACAAGGGAACACTGACAGATCATAGACGACCTCAGTGGCTGCTGCATCCAGACCGGTCATGATCTTGAGCTGTATGCAGTTGAGTCTATGGTAATGAATGTTGGCTAGGTAGGACTAAACTTTCCATACGCAGATAACCTCAATCCAAGATGTCTCAATCGAGGTTGCTGCTAGAAGTTGTAAGATCTAGTATTGAGCAAAGGAAAGGAGGCATAGTGATCTTGGTGGTCAGCGATAGCGTTCTGTATGTATCACAAAGTCGAAAGGCAGCTCAACGTCTCTGCAACCTCATGTTACATTCGCTTTCAAGCTTGCACCTGCGATTGTCAATAGATAAGAGTCCAAAATGAGTAGGTGGAGATTGCTGAGGGAGCCACGTGATTCTCAGGCAGCAGTAGCTATTCTAAGGTGCTGCTTACATGCGCTATCTCGTCAGCAACCGCTTTGTAACACCTACCTTACTCACAACTTCTGCTTCACAAGTTTCCTCAATTCTTCTGGACTGCTGCTCTTAAGATGGTTAATTATGGTGTCTCTCGCGCGTGCGAGACATGCAAAAAGCGGCGTAAAAAGGTGCCGTGATCTGATCTTCATCAACGCAAGCTTGCTAATCATTCGTGACAGTGCGATGAGACTCGTCCTGTGAGTACCAAACAGGCATAGTCTATAACTCTGCAGCACTAACGCAGTGCTCATTAGGCCTGCATTCGCTGTGTAAAGTCTCGCAGGCGATGTCCGGGCTATAAAGACGACACCTCACTGTTATTTCGACACTATCAGCCTACAACACCGCCGTTGGAGCGATGGCATCCAAGCAATGACTTCATACTTGAAGCTACTGCACTTGACAACTTTCTTGATAATTTAGTGGTGCAGTCTCGTGATCGAAGTCATTCGCGTGGTTTTCTCGATGGGATGCATTATCTCTTTGCTACTTCTTCTACAACTTCGACTTTGATGAGAGCTGCTAGAATTGTTATTCTCTCATCACTCTCGAACCGTTATAGGCGAGATTCGCTGATGAGTTTGGCTCGGAGGCAGTATGGGCAGATCTTGGTTGATTACACCAGAGATTTGTCACAACAAACTGCGGCTCCATCTGTAGAGCACTTTTTCACCTCAGTACTATTGGGCTTGTACGAGGTTAGTTTCCCGCCCGCTGTGTGACGACTGTTCATTAAACAGTATTAGCTTGTAGCAAGTGACAATGCCTCTCCGACCAAGCATCTAGTTCATGTTCGTGGGTTCGCGTCCATCCTTTCAAAAGGCATTACATACTCGGCCCCAGACTCGAAAGTCAGCGTCTATTATCCCGGGATGCGCCTCGTCACAAAAGGCATCATGGTACGTTCCCATGATCTACCGAGGATAAACCCATGCTTACATCCATATCCTCAGACTCATCACACAGGCACTGGTATCCTGTGCCCTCCTCTTGATGATACCTATCGTCGATCTCTAGATGATATTATCATCAAGATGTCACCTCTGACAAGGCGAGCGGAGAAGCTGCTTGCCTATCCCTCTCCTCCAGTGTTGGAGCTTCTGGATTTGCAACGAGACTTGTTGGCGATTGACGATGAGATCACGTACTGGGCCTATGACCGTCCCCCTAGCTGGATTCCAGAAGTGGTCGGTGAAGTCTGGATGGAACCGGCAATATCAGAAGAAGCTACGTTCTATTGTACCGGCCCGGTTGAGAAGTACTTCGATAGTAAGCTAAACTCCAACCATGTTTATATGAGTCCGAAGCTAAGTTTTCTCAACAGTATACGTCGCAACTGCATGGAACTCCTGGCGTTCAATACATGTCATCTATCTTGACCACCTCATACACATTGCCAATTCCCTTGGACAATACGAGCTTGTTCCTCTATATAAAGAGCGGATTGACGAACTCGCTGCAGGGATCAAGGCATCCATTCCATTCCATCTATATCACGATGTTGAGACCTACATGCAGCAAGCGAATTCTGGGACTCCACTTGTTCACTCAGATCGTCTTGTGGGAGGACTTTTACTTCTTCATCCTATGTATGCCCTTGCTCGGTGTACTATAGTGGATGACTCAACAAGAAAGTACATGTCCAAAACTCTGAGGTGGATCGGTGATGAGATGGGAATTCGACATGCAACCATTCTGGCGGATGGCCTTCAGCCTGATATGCAAGGACCTTCTGCGATGCAGAGCTCCCAAATCTCCTTCATCGACGCACTCGATGGGCATTTCCTGATTACCGCGAGCATGATGTTAGAACCGCGGCAGGTCTAAAGCGCCGCTCGAGATGAAGTCTCTCGGCAGTACTCTGTAATAGATTTGGAGAGTCTCGAAAAAGCTATGGTATTCGCTTATAGATCATAGAATTGATGAGAAACGTAGCATTCCTCTACTTGCAACATGATCATGCCCATCTCGATCCGTACTGAGGCTGACATCCTCCCAAGCACTCGCGAGCTCAAGCTGCTCCTTGCACTTCTGCTCTATCAACCGTAATGCATCACTTCCGAGAATGACTCTCACCGGCTCCGGCCTTCCAGCACTGACACCCTCGACCTTGACGCAATCCACGATGCGTTCTGACAACTTGCTGAAATCGCCTGGCACATTCGGGCCAATATCCGAAATGAACACGTCCATCAACTCTTCAAACCCGGGATTGTAGGCATCTATAGCGGGCTTGTACTTCCCAAATCCTTCGACTGAACCTTCACGAGGTTGGCCGAGCTGAGACGGGAAACCGCCAGGCTCAAATATGATGCACCGAATGTTGAAGCGTCGGACCTCCTTCGCTAGGCATTCAACAAAAGCACCAAGGGCGGCTTTCGAAGCGGCGTAATGGCCCAAGAAAGGCAACGGTCCCCAGCCCACGCCAGCTCCAATGAAGGCGAGGGTGCCGATTTTTTGGGCTCTGAAGTATGGCAGGATAGCTTGAGTAACATGTAACGTTCCAAAGAGGTTGACGTCGAAGACGTTACGAACAAAGTCGTCACTGCGAGACTGTCAGTATCTGTCACCAATACCAGGTTAGGGAACCTACTCTGCCTCCTCAATACTCTTGGGTGCTGAAATTCCAGCGTTGTTCAAGAGAACATCGATGCGTCCCCAAACATCCCAGGCTTTCTTGACTTGCTCGTCGATCTCAGCTCGAGGCGCAGTGACATCAAGATCGAGAAGAAACACATCTTCAGACTGCAAATGCTTGAGACGTTCCGTTGCCCCTCTTCCCGTCGCGATGACCTTATCACCTCTTGCAGTGAGGTTCTGCACCACTGCGGCACCGAGGCCCGAAGTAGTAGCTGTTACTAACCAAATTGACTGAGGCATGTTGGACCAGTCTTGGAAGAAGTTTCCTGCCACGCAGATACTGATAGATGATACTACTTATACTCAAGAGAAGAGAATACTGGGCATCGTGTCAGCTCGCTATACAGTAACATATCCAACCAAAAGTTCGCCCGTCTTTGGCAGGTGCACCGATACCATTCAGCCCTAAAGCTCATAAGGGATCTTGGTGGCCCCGTCTGAAAAACGCATATCGCTTGTTCATTGGGTCAATTGCGATAATTATCAGAACAGCGCAAAGCTAGCTTGTTTTGGACAAAGCGAATATATGTTTTCGAACGCTATTATCTGACAAGCATGAGTCAAAAATAGCTCGATCCGTGATTGGCGGACTGCATGACGGCATTCTCATGATTGCGACCCTTTGGTGTCACAACGGCACAGCTTATGGGACTTTGCAAATGGACCTTGCCAGCAAGACTCGTGAACAACGAGCGTCAAAGCACATTATTAATGATATCTTGAATAAATTCAGAAGGTCCAAAACTAGCCTGTCAACCAATTAGCACCCGTCAGATAGCTCTATGTTCTAAGTAACAAGCAATAAGTATGTGAGAGAATAACGTGTTCAGTCATTTGTGCAGACCATCATATCGTGATACACACTTATTTGGCTCAACGATATTCTTTTAGTCAGAATGATTGTAGCTTCCTGCGTCATGGAGATCTGGCCAGAACATGAAAGCTGTAAAGAACACGCTAGGTATCCAGGTTTGGGTCGTTGACGTCAACACCTCATACCAAGCCCTTCGCATGCTGGATCTTTACCTTAAACATATTTAAACGAATTTTTTTCGGGTACTCTTCTTTTAAATGAGGTTATTTCGATCTTCTAGCATTTTTCGGAGCCTTGTTTCGCCTACAATGACAGTCACAACAGTCCCTGAGACGCATCCCATCGCAAGACGCGGGCCACTCGCACAAACAAGTACAGCAGAGTTACACCAATCCGGCGATCTCCAGCACCAACGTCGCGAGGCTCACATTCCCAAAGGGTCAAATGACGAGGAAAAACTCTACATCCTGGCACTTCTTACCGACAAGCGACACCATGATGAAATGACTGCGCTGCGAAGGCAATGGTTTCCTCCACGACTACTCAAGGTCGACGCTCATATCACTCTGTTCCACGCCTTACCTGGTTCCAAACTATCAGAGGTCAAGGCAGATATTTCGAACGTCGCAGCTCGAACAGCCACATTCTCAATTGGGGTCCGAAATCAGGACGTTTACGAAATGGGAAAGGGCGTTGGCATCAAGCTCTATGCTGGTCAGAAGAGGGCATTGAGCATACGCAGCGAATTGAGGGACAAATGGGAGTCTTTTCTTAGCGATCAAGATAGACGAGAGAAATGGAGAGGTCACTACACCGTCATGAACAAGCAGGATGATAAGGAAGAGGTACAGAAGTGTCTGGAGTATTTGAAGGAGGGTCATGCAGAGAGCAAAGGTACTGTTGAAGGACTGAGTCTGTGGCTGTATGATAGAGGTTGGTGGAGGGAAGACGAGGTATTTAGATTCTCAAAAGAAGCATAAAGATAGAATTTAGATTATAGAATTAATTCGATTTCTAGTGGAAGTCACAGCTGAATCGCCAATGTGTCAGCGCCGCGACATGCCGAGACGGTACAACCACGACACGACAACGCGGAAATTGATGCAATGTATTTCTACTGAGCAAAAGAACAAGAAGATGGCCAAAAGGCAAAAACAAAACGACAACGGCAGGATTCGAACCTACGCGTGCGAACACAATGCCTATGATGTCTCAGAAGAGATAGCAGGGCATCGCCTTAACCACTCGGCCACGTTGTCTTGGTGTGGATGTTCAAGTCTGGGTCTATATACGCAGCGGGGAATCGCGCTGCCAGTGCATTTGGCCCATGGGCCAATTGTCCATACTGAACAATCTCGCAATATTGAGATGAGTACTTGAGAGGTTAATGGGATTTGTTGGCGGGTTGAATAGTCGAAACTTATGGTTTCCCGCTCGAAGGCAAACAACAAGCTTTGGCTCTGTAGTGAAAAGGCAAGCGCTGAAACTGAGCCATCACACTGAAGAGGAGAGACCCAATGAACGACCGAATAAAATGGCAATCAGACAGTGAAATTATGCTGCAGTAACCGAAAAGCCAGGATTGAGAAATTGAACTTATAGCCAGGCATTGAACAGATCCATTTCTCATGCAAGGGACAAAACTGAGTTGTTGTCCATAAACAATTGCCAATTCCAGGGTAACCACGAAAATGGTGGAAGTGAAGAAATTTCTTCACTTCCACCATATCAGATAAGAGCCAAAGTGGCGTGTCAGTGAAGTTTATCTGTTAGCACAAAACATCTAACCTTCATTTCGACTCAAGATCATCGCACTGCAGGTCATAATGGCACCAAAAAGATATTGATTGGTCTTGGGATGTTAAAAAAAGATCAATGCCTGTATTCACAGGCGGCTGGAACTCTCCCGCCGGGAATTGAACCCGGGTCTCAAGCGTGACAAGCTTGCATACTGACCACTATACTACGGAAGATGATGACTGTGAGCAGTCACTGTAGCGGAGTTCGATGTCACGTGGAGTCGTGATTATGCTTATGAAGGCTGGGGGCTGAAAGTCTTTGTTTACTGTGGACATCGTCGACGCCTCTGGTGAACTTTGTTTTGTTTGCCAAGCCTCAAGTGCGGGCTGCATTTCTGTTGTGTCAACACTCATGGGCACGTTGGAAGAAACGACTTGGTTAACGAGCGGTGCGTCATGCGGCCGGGTTGCCAGCAGATTCAATAAATGCCGACGAGCTTTGGACCACGGAATATTATGGTTGATTGCCGTGTTTTGTCTACATTATTTCCATCGGGCCATAAGATTACAAAGTTGGCCAGCCTTCGAATTGATGTAACTCTGCGGGGTTTGGCTGTTTCAGACACCTGCAGCTTGACGTGAGCTCACATCTCAGCTCACTGCCGTAAACTCTCACGATTCATTCAGCCATTGCTTATCGTTACTCAAGGCTATGCCCTCAAGGCCCAAAATAGCGACCAATATTGGAAATATTGTACGTGTTATGCATGACGCAGCCGTTCCCCGACCGCCTGATTACTGAGCGGTCCCCATTTTTGGGCCTCTTGGTGCGCTGTTACTGCATCGTACGCATAAACACAGAAGCCTCCGCCACTGATTTACGATTCGCTGTAGTTGCACCCGATCCCTGCTTGTGCCACGAATCAGCAGCTCTGATCAACAGGACCAATTCTTGGCTCTGGAGGATTGAGATGCACGATTGATCATCATCTCGGAGGTTGGGATTTGTGATTCATAAATATGCTTAATTCTTCCCACCCGTCCCAAGCTCCAGTCTGTTTGCATTCCAGAGCCACCTCAATTCTACTCTACGACGAATACCTGCAAAAATGTCTTTCCTCGCCAACACATTCACTGTGCTGACTTGCCTTTTGGCTGTCGCTGGCGCTGTACCTACAGCACTACCCCGCGCAAGTGGCAACTGCCCCTCCACTGGAAAAGCAACCCGACATGAGCCATCAGCCCTGTACAGCGTGTTCCCCGGCTCGCCCGAGGTCGCGAAAAAGTCCGTCGGCTTCAACGTCGCGACGTACAACAACGCATCCCAGATCGAACAGCTCCTCGTCTTCACGGGCATTCCCGCCGAGGCTAAGAAGTGCACTCTTGGTTGGGCGCAGGGTGAGCAGCCTGAGCGTCTCTTCATCGTCAAGGGCGGAGATGCCTTGACCGAGTTCAAGCAGCTCTCTGGCTTCCCCAGCAAGG
This sequence comes from Fusarium udum, assembly GCA_013186905.1. Taxonomy (NCBI): domain Eukaryota; kingdom Fungi; phylum Ascomycota; class Sordariomycetes; order Hypocreales; family Nectriaceae; genus Fusarium; species Fusarium udum. Next base: position 8,208 of record JAAQPG010000475.1, read on the forward strand.
GTGTCACGTACAATACCGCGAAGGAGTTTGACACTGCTGGGGAGTCTGTCGGCGCTGCTGATTTCACCAACTGGGATGACTTGCCTGCGCAGACCCATATTGTTGGTAACATCGACTGCAAGAGCACCGTCTACCTCAAGGCCGCGCTGCGAAACCCCAACGGCAACACAAAGGTGTTCCTCGAGCAGAGCGACAAGAATGGTGTGTACATCGAGTACAGCTGCTAAACGATTTGTTTGATTGGCATTGGATTGGAGACATTATGAACATTTCACTTCTCAATAATACTTTTAGGGATACGGGGTTTTATTTGCATGGAAATTGGACTACGGGCATTTGGTATGGAGAGATTAGACGACGGCTCACTGAAGCCTATGACATGTTACGACACACAAATTCGACTAGATAGACTTAATGAATTGGAAAACCCCAAAAATCAACAAACAAATACTTTTCCAGTCGCTCGTTGACCCGTAACGACCGCCCACCGTTGTGACAGGAGCATGGTCAGCGTGTCGCTCGAGGTATAATAGCAGAACGCGATGGCCTACCAGTGATCAACGCGCCCCAAAACAATTCTTGATCAACGGCTATCGGTCGCATCGCTGATTGAGCCACGACATGGTCGGGTTGTCGCTTCATCACAAGCTTTCAGCAAGTGCGCTGTAGCTCTGGTTTACAGGACCAAGAAGCCACTGTCCAGTTTTGGGGGTCGTGGATGGTGGCCAAGCCTGTCGCATCGAATAACGTTAAGACTTCAGTTAACGTTTCTGGACCATTTCTATCCAACGCATCAATTGGCGGAACCAAACCATCAACCTCTGTGTCAAAGCTTGTATTTTGCTAAGTTCTGTAAGGTGATGCAAGCTCTGAACCATAGACCTGAACTTCAAATAACACGTCTGGGTCGTGTTTTACCTCGCTTTGCTTTTGCTCTATTTTCAGCGTGGACGGAATTGACCAAGATCATACGCACATACAACGAGGCTGAATGCTGGCCACAAGGTTAAAACTTTAGCCTGCAAACACAAATGACGAGGACACGATATTCTTTTTTTCACCATAAAAACTTGTACCCCAAAAAATCATACGATGTTTCAATTGAGTCAGTGACAAGGAAGCGTTGCCCCATCAGGCTCTGAGGCACCATTCACGCACCCGGAAATATCGAACATTGCAACACTGCCAAACACTCGCCCCCAATTCTGACTAGATTTTGGACGCTCGGGCTTCTCCATCGCAAGTTATTCCCTATTGTCAGTGGCAGCTATTGGCGACATCTCAATTTACAACCTCCTTTTACCCCCGGCTAAAGCCAGCCAGACGGTCTAGACGGGACGGACGGGATCATCTTGGCTATTTCCGAGATTGCCAAGAAACGAGCGGTGGACCAAAAAGGGATAGAAGCGAGATACTTTCTCCACTGATTTTCTCACCTGGAATGTTGTCATTGGTTGTTCTATTTCTGACTTACAGGCTGCAGGCATAACAAAGCGATAGCGCGATACATTAGGGACTTCATAATAGCCTGATTTTCTTAGAAGTGGCAAGTACAGTACTATTAGAGGTACTGATCTTCAGGGCTTTATAGCAAATCAGAATACTTTATCAAATCAGAATTCGCAGAAGAGGCCCATCTTTTAGTTACAACCCCATAATTATCGCTTTGTTATGCCTGCAGCCTGTAGGGGTGACTTTTCTGTTTCTCGCGATTTTAACTCAGGGTCTTGCAATAACAACCATCAGCTGAGGACCCTGAATCTCGATTGAAGCTTTGGTCCCCTATCTACGCGCTACGATCAACTTTCAACCTGCTGCTTTGTAGCAACGCACCACGATATCCTCTGTTTCGGTCATTTGCCACACAGTCAACATGGAGGACACTATCGTCTTCCATCCTCTGCTGACGAAAGCTGATGCGCTGATCCTCCAAGGTCTTCGCCAAGACATAAAGGATTCATCATCTAGCAATGCCGAGACCTCAACCTCAACACCCACTGGTCCGTATCGCCCTCATGCCTATTTAACATCCAGCCAATTAACACCTCAGCAGCCCGCGATGAAGAACTGCTTCGTCATCTTCAGGCAATGAACGATCCCAAAGATGCGCACTTTGAACCAAGCGTCACGACCAATTGGGACATTGATCAAATCAAGCTACCACTATTCCTGGAGAAGACCGTGCTGAGGCCTTATATTCGCCTGGCGCGGTCTATCGTGAGAGTTGAGACTGATGTCATTATGCTTACCCATCTGCTTCTTTACTTCTCGACTACGATTCCCAGTGCCATCTTTTTGTTCACGAATTTCACGTGGATTCATGGTGTTCTTCACTTTGTTATGCAGTTCTCTTACATGGGAGCGTATACGTTGCTGATGCATCAGCATATTCACCTGCGAGGTGTTTTGGACAAGAAATTTGCCCTCTTTGATCATCTGTTTCCATATGTCCTTGATCCTCTGATGGGACATACTTGGAACTCTTACTTCTATCACCACGTCAAGCATCATCACGTTGAGGGCAATGGACCCAACGATCTGTCATCAACTATCCGGTACCAGCGAGACAGCCTTCTTCACTTCCTTCACTATGTCGGCCGATTCTTCTTCCTTGTCTGGGCTGATCTTCCTATTTACTTCATCCGAAATGGCAAGGTCATGACTGGTTTGAAGGCTGGATTCTGGGAGTTTTCCAACTATGCTTTCCTTATCACCATGTTCAACCTACACAGAAACGCCACCATCTGTGTTTTCCTCATGCCGCTGCTTCTTCTCCGTCTCGGCTTGATGGCGGGTAACTGGGGCCAGCATGCTTTCGTTGATGATGTTGATCCCGACTCTGATTACCGATCGAGTATAACACTGATCGACGTTGCTGTAAGTTTGAACCCACGTAATCACTAATAAACGCGTACTGACTATGGACAGAGCAATCGATTCTGCTACAACGACGGTTATCACACCTCTCACCACCTCAACCCTCTTCGTCACTGGCGCGAACATCCTGTTTCTTTCCAGAAGACGAAACACACCTATGCATCACAGCACGCCCTTGTCTTCCACGACATTGACTACATGATGGTCACCGTTCGATTGATGATGAAGGATTACAAGACTCTGGCCAGGTGCTTGGTACCTATGGGAGAGCAGATCGCTATGTCGTTGGATGAGCGTGCTGCTATGTTGGAGACCAAGACTCGTCGCTTCACAGAGGAAGAGATCCAGAAAAAGTTCAAGAAATAGTGATCAGTGGAAGGATATCGCACATTGAAGACGACTGGGCATGCGTTGTTGATAGAGCGCTGCATTCAACGGAGTTGGCGGTTGCATATGCGAAGTCGATGGATTAAAAGTATTATCGTTAGTTGAGATAAAACAAGCAAATATAACAGCCTCTGGCCTTAGAGATTCTTTGCCATTTCATCAGCAGGCATCTTCAGTTCAGATGTCGGTTCACGGATGTTCGGCCACAGGCTCACAGGCATCGAGGAATGTCCCGTGTCTCCTTATCACTGAATGCCTGAATGCGGTAGCATTTATTGAGATTCTATTCACTGTCAAAAGTCAAGCAAGAGTTTTACACGAGTCATTGTCAATATTGGATGTCGTCAACATTGCCAAACAGGACGTCATAAGACCATCATAGACTTTCTTCAAATTTGCCCATCAACTTCTCTAATATTACCCCCAAGTGTGAAATTTTCTTTTTGCATGTGTGACTTTACCCGCATGGTGTCTCTGATCTGTCTATCGAAGCTATCGAATAAGGTTTTCAGATCCAACTTGTCGATCAACCTAAAACAACACTCCGATATGGCAACACTGAAATACGTCAAACGAAGTTCAGAAACCACCGCAGACATCGCCAAAGATGTAATACGACTTCTCAAGGAAGAGAAAGAAACTGTCGGCGTTGCTGAGTCCTTAACAGGCGGGAGTATCATGGCCGCCCTCACAGCAGTCGAAGGCGCAAGTTCTGTCTGTCGCGGCGGCATCGTTTCCTACAGCACTGGCATAAAGGTCAACATACTCGGAGTTAGCCAATCTATCATCATGAAACACGGCGCTGTCAATGGAGAAGTCGCGGAACAGATGGCCGCTGGTGCTCGCAGTATCACGACGCTCGATACGCCAACGACGTGGGGACTTAGCACTACAGGTGTGGCAGGACCTGGTACTGAGGAAGGAAAAGCACCCGGGACCGTGGTTATTGGAATTTCGAGGGCCGGTCAGGACAGGGCGTTTGGGCCATTTTACTTTCCAGGAGATCGGGATGCTGTCAGGAAAGCCACCGTCACCAAGGCTTTGGAACACTTGAGAGAACTTCTGCGTGATCGAGATCATATGGATGAGCGACCATGAAAATCAGCCGGAAAGTAAAAGGCCATGAATGAGCGCAACTCAGCTGGCTTGGCCGAGGGCACCAAGTATCAGATCGCCACTCGCGTTCAGAGCATTTCCGACAAGCCAAACCTGCTATGAACTCAACAACTTCGGAGCAAGTGAGAGCTTGACTGGTTTCTACTTTGCTGTCCAGATACATCGTTCCCGTTGTTGCGCCTGCTGTCCCGGAAGCATTGTTCATCAACCAACCCGTCTTTACTGTTCAGGCGGACAACCACCCCCCCGCCATGTTTCAGAAAAGCTAGACCGTAGTTCATAGAAATGATCAACTGGAGCTGCCGTCTTCAAATGTTCGAGATGGCCTTGGCCTTTTGGTAGCTTGGCCAGGAGTAAGCTGACAGCCGGACTTTGGACAATGCAAATTGTCCGACGCTTATAGGGTGGACTTAGAAGGACTTAACTTATAGAATATTTGTCATTATAAATCGCGATTAATAATAAAACAAAAGAACTAAACCGTTTCAATCTACGCGATACGTCTTTCCTTGTTCTTCGGTGCTTGATCAATTTGCGAAGCGGATATAAGCGCCGATGATACTTGGTTCTGTCGGAGATAAAGACCTTGGAGCTTGCAGTGCAAGTCATTATTATTAAGGATTGTGACTTACTAGATTAGGAGATTCAGTTTGAGGAGCTTCCTTGTTGATTCGGACCGTGTATATAAGATATCGTGTCAATCGTTTACACCGTTGTCAACACATCGCTGACAGCCAAGCAACAAGACTATCATGCATCTCAACCCTTTCATCCTTGTAGCATTGCCTGTTCTGGCAAGAGCGTCGCCAACCAGTTCATATGGAGGCAAGCCATTATCTGTGAACACGAGCTCTGGCATCTTTGCTCCCCTCTTTGAACCATCTTACCCGAACGTGGCCGCATTTCTTGATATCCCATTCGCAGAGACTCCGGTCGGAGATCTCAGGTTCTCGCCACCTGTTGCAGAGAAACGTTCCGGAGATAAAGTCGTTCAAGCAACGAAACTTCCATGGGGATGCATTCAATACGTGCCTCTGGTGCTCAGAGGTACTGTCGCTGACAGTCTCGTTTCTGCTGCCAACTTCCAGCGTGGAGACTACGCGAATACTACTGAAGATTGCCTGAGACTCTCTTTATTCGCCCCCAGGAACTCTATCGTCGAAAAGAAAGGCGCGAAAGATGAACGGTTGCCTGTCGTGATCTGGGTTCACGGAGGTGGCTACATGATTGGAGGCACCAACGTCCCATACCAGCTTGCTCAACCCTGGGTCCAGCGAAGTCAGAAACACATCGTTGTACAGATCCAATATCGACTGAATATCTTCGGACTACCGAATGCTGCTGGACTGTCCAAAGAAGGAAAGAATCTGAACCTGGCGCTGCTTGACCAGCGTCTAGCTGTCGAATGGGTGCGCGATAACATTGCTCGATTTGGCGGAGATCCCGACCGCATCACGCTCTGGGGTGAAAGCGCAGGTGCATATGCTACAGATGGCTATCTCTTTGCCTGGCCTCGAGACCCAATCGTCAAGGGCGTCATAGCCGATTCTGGAAATGCCCTCGCGATTGAGGGAAGTCTGGGCGATGCCAGAAATCACAGCACCTTTTCTATCGCCGCAAAACATCTAGGTTGCGGCGACCTGTTACCGAAAAAAGAGCTCCAATGTATGAGAGATGTTCCCGAGAACAAGTTCAGGGAGTATCTCCAAGCTGAACTCGGCCAAGGAGGTGCAGCTGATGATGGCCTCAGCTTCTCACTTATTCCTGACAATGTCACTGCTTTCACCAACTACACTGAAAGAATCACCACAGGATCATCTGAGTTTCCAGCAAATATTCCTCTCTTGATTGGAACTAACACGAATGAAGGAGCTGCTGTCATTCCCTACAACTTCCCAGGATACAAAACAGCTACAGAGATACCGGTGAACCTCAAGCCCATTGCTAATGGGTTTGCTCTCAATCTTCAATGCACTACACTCAAAGAGAGCCGTCTGAGATCCGAAGCAGGGGCCAGAACTTTCCAGTACCTCTACGCGGGTAATTTCACCAACGTTTCCCCTCTACCCTGGCTGGGCGCGTACCATACTGCTGAACTGCCTCTGATCTTTGGTACTTATGACGTTGAGGGCCCATCAACCAAATTCGAGCGAAAGGTCAGTGGGAGAATGCAAGACCTTTACCTCAGATTTGCCAGTGACCCTGTCCACGGTTTGGATAGGGATGGATGGCCGGCAGCACAGGCACAATTGAGCAGGTCGAAGCTTGTCAAATGGGCGGGGAATGGCCAGGTTGAGCAGATCGTCGGCGCCAAGACGTTGATCGATGAATGCACCAGGAACGGATTTGCTGTATAATTTCCCGCCATGGTCGTCAAGCATGGACGATATCTTAGCTGATAAGAGTTCTTCGGTCTTCTTCATCTACAACAGTGTTTATGGCATTGCTTGTCCCTTTTGTTTCTTGTCAGGTAGATTTAGGTAGTGAAACACGGCATGCTGGATAGTTTCAACGATACACTAAGCTGTTGTTCCACCAATGGATAAGTTCCAACCGGTGACCTAGTCTCCCCTCGCTTGTAATTGTTCCGTTTTCACAGAGTATTCTGTTTAATTATCGTCTTGGCATTCGAGACCAAGACGCGATGCCATCACACCTTCCGCTTACTCAAGTGATCGCCAGTGAATTGTTGGTGAGGGGTGAACAGCTGGCTTCTTTGCTCTTCCTGCCTACCAAGGATCGGTACATTCTTCTCTTGTCATTGAGAGATGAGTATTTGCAGTTCAATTACTCTAAGAGAGCTTGTTAGAATGCATAAGATCGGTAACAGTCACTATTAAGCTCATCAACCTCGCGATTAGAGTTGTTTCTCTCAAAAATGTTCCGCTGGGTTGGGATTCGGTCGCTTCAAGATCCTGGCAAGCCTCGCAGGGTTTCATCGCTAAAGTGGTCTGAGCAGCATCCTGCCCAATCGTAAGCTTTAGATGTGTTTCGAACAGGATAATCGGATGAAGATACTCCGTATCGTTTTACAAAAGTGGCCATGTGAGCCGATAGATGAAACCTTGAAATGATAAGGGTCAAGTTGATCGACGGGAATAATGCAGATTATGGAAGCTGATATAGTAGCGGTATGCTATAGACTGAGCTCTGAGAAGTATTTAGACCCTTGAGCATCGACAATTCTACGAGGCGTGCTCATCACCACGGTATTCATTCTTAAGAACATTAGTCATGCGGTTCTCTACTGTGCTCACTGCCCTCTTGGCATGCGTTTCCACCACCTCAGCCGCCATCAACTGGTCCCTTGAGAAGGTCTCCAACCCATCAGCCGACCAAGCCGATGCCTACAGCCGCATCGAGAATGCCATGCGCCTCGCCGCAGCTCGATACAACCGCTTGGGTGGAGCGACCAAGACCATCCGCGTCTCCTATGTTCCCGGCGTTCCAACCGCCGATGCCAACTTTAACGGCAGTCTTCGCTTCGGCTCCAACCGATCTTACATGAGCGAACGGACCGCTTTGCATGAGATTTCTCACACTCTTGGCATCGGCCAGACTGCGGCTTTTGATAGAAAGTGTGCTGCTAATGACTGGCGCACGGCGACTCCCCTACTTCAGTCTTGGGATGGTGCTGGTGTTCGTATCAACTGTGGCGGAGGACATATTTGGCCCTATGGACTTAACTACGATAATGAGTGGAGCGAGACAAACGCCAATCGACATGTTCAGCTTGTCAATGCGATGATAGCCGATGGACTGCAGGGCTGAACTCGTCTTGTCGGCTGACAGGTATTGATGGATACGGATGAGATATGACTTTATTTGCAGTTTGCCTTGCCTTCACGAGAATATAATTACGTTTAGCTTACAATGGTCACCTTGTACGAATGTAAAGAGCATTCAGAAGCCCTTTCTGACAACACATGTATGATCACGAGGTCTATAATGGCTAAAGAATCCTGTGCTGGCTTATCCGCACACCGAACAACCCATCAAGAAGTCTCCTCACTAGAACCTACGCCGATGATTGCACTTTCTGCCCCGAAGACGCGCCGTCGTAAGGTCCTTTGAAACAAAAAGGATGCTCCTCAGTAGCTCTTAACGTTACCCGAATTCGCATCTCAGTTCCTTGCATATTGGCGCCAAATCCCACGCACGGATAGAATTTGCCCTTCAAGAAGCTGTGATTTTCAAACGCATTGCCTATTTTTGGGTTAGGATTGCTTCTTCAGTCCTTCTCATGATGCAAACTTACCAGAATCAAGGAGGACCCCGTTCTTAGTGCGATACCCCTTACCAGTTTCGAAGTTCATTCCACAGCCTACAACATCGCCAATATCAAAAGCCTGATCACCTTCCCGACTTGTAGACCATCCTTCCTCCACATATAATTCCCCATCATCTCCATGGTAGGCCCATGATCCTTCATGCCAGCCGGGCAGTGATCTCTGGGGAACAAAGGCCTGGCAGAAGCCAAAGACACAGCGTCTTGATTCAGATATTAGCACAATGTGAAGCAAAGTTGTCTGCATAGGGGAAGCGAGATATACGGTAATTACTTACGTCGTGTTGCTGACATGAAGGACTTCTATTTCATAGTAAAAACATTTCAAGTCGGGAGGAATCGCCTCTTGAGTGCGTAGATAGCAACCCATACCCTCTGCTGTTGGGGGCACACTCACGCCTAGTTCAAGATATGTGTCAGTAACAGGTCATAGCGCAGTAAAGAAACCACGAACCTAGAACGAAGGACAGTGATGGCTCCTTTGTAGGTGATGTCGTAAGTCCTGGTCCCTGATAAACATTGATGAAGGTTGACGGTTGACAGTACTTGTGTATAGCCAGATCTCTGTCGGGATCGCCTTTGCCAAGAAGCTCTTCGAGTTCCTTATGATGATACCTGGCAGCGATATCGGCGGGTGTCCAGTTGTCTTCGTCCAGTTCATGAACTTTGATACCACTATGGAGAAGTGATTCAATCGTGTCTTGCCGACCAGCTTCAGCCAGCTTATGAATAGGAAACAGCACTTTTCGTTTTGGGTCAAGGATACCGCGCTCCCATTCGCCCCAGAGTTCGACTTTATCGACCAAACTTGCATGTTTCTGGATGATAGTTTCCCAGCCGTCCATGAAGAACACTGTAGATTTCGTGTGATGATGTAACAACAACGTGGTGAGGCATCTCTCGTCCGATCTCTCAAAAGCGTACTCTAAGAGATTGAGACCATCACACTCGGTCGCACCCAACCCACGCATGATCCTAGGATCATCAAGCAGAAGTTTCAGAATGTCATGATTCTTTTCAAACAGTGCGTGGTGAAGTGGTGTGTGGTTGCGGTATCTTGTTGCTCGTTTGTTGAGGTCGAGCTTGTCTTCAAGTTGGACTGACTTGCTAGCCTCGAGCAACATCTTGACGACCTCGGCCCTGTTCCCTTCGCACGCCCATGCCAGGGATGACTGGTCAAATACTGCATCACCTTGGTTGAGATCGATGCTATTATCTTTCTGTCCAGCCATCATAATGACCATTGAAATGAAGCTCAATGGCCTGCCATGCTCACATGCCCACATAAACGGCGATACAGGCTCCCTGTCACTTATAACTTGAGGGTCAGCGTTATTCTTTAGTAGAAAGATACAAGCATCTTCCTCGTTTCGTAAAAGTGCCAGAAACAAAGCTGTATGTCCTTTTTCGTTCTGGTCCCTAATGCAAGCAGGCGACCTTTTTAAAAGCTTCTCGGCAATTTCTTCTCTCCAGGTGGATGTTGCTTCACCATGCTGCGGCGAAAGCCCAACTGAATAATGAAGGGCATTATTTCCTTGGTCATCCTTTGAATCCGGATTGGCCCCGTTCTCCATGAGAATAGAAACTATCGAGCTCTTGGAGTTTTGACACGCAAGATGTAATGGCGTACAGCCCTGTTTATCCTCGGTGTCGATGTCCCTCATGGCTGACACAAGCCACCTGGCGATCTTGTCTCGGTCTCCATCATTGCAGCTTTTACATTCAATGGTGTAGTGCAATGGAGACTTTCCGTACTTGTCCTTGTCCTTTGCAGCTTTCTCTTTTATGTCGAGCATGGACCTGACCATTTTCGCTTCGCCACGGGAACAAGCAAACATCAACGGAGACTGATCTCCAGCACCATTGATGCCTGGTTCCGCACCAATTATCAATAAACGATCGAAGATTTGTTTGCTCCCAAGCTTGATTGCCAGATGTAAAGGAGTCTCGCCACAATTATTGCTGACGTTGATGCTTGACCGATGCTGATCCTCCAAAGTATCTATAGCCTCTTCACCTAAAAACTTGATCCCATAGTGCCAAACAGACTGGCCTTCGTTGTCTTTGTCCCCGAAGAGCCTTGAGTGAACCGTGAGAAGCAGACGCCCAACTGATCTCTGTTCGTCGTTCGCTTCGTTAAGGTACGAGAAGAGAGATCTCCCATGGATATCGAGAGTATATGGTTTGAAACTGAGGTTTTCGTCGCGAATCAGCTCCTTACAGCACTCATATTCGCCTTTGGCAACGGCGAGATGAATTGGATTGCGTTTCCAAGCGTCTGTCAGCATCTCAAGCTTCTGTAGGTGGATAGCCTGTTTTATGGCCGCAATACACTTTGCGTGACCTCCCATTATTGCAAGGTGTACTGGGGTCATACCATCTGATCCCTTCGCTTCCAAGCTGGATGTTACGTCTTTTTCTGACAAGCTTACTAACAGCTTTTCCAAAAAGCGGTAATTTCCAGTCAGTGAAGCCACATGAACTGGACTTCTACCAAAATTGTCGAGCCACCAGGTCTGTGGGTGACCATCCTGTAGCAGATCCTTGACATAACCAGAAAGGTGATTCTTAGGCATGACGGGATATTGGCGCTCGTCGAAAAGTTCAAACTCCTTACAAGAAGCAGCATAATGCAGAGCTGTCCAGCCGAAGATGTCTTGCTTTCTCCAGTCTTTCCCTGAACTTCTAGTAAGCACAAAGTCTCTCTATGATTCAGTAATATAGGGGTATATACCTTGAAACAACCCTAGATTGATAGGGATCATGTTAGAAGCCTGGTAATGGAGTATGGAGAATCTGATTTGTCTCATCAAAGTTTCATTGCCGTTTCCAGCCCCATCAGGTCTAGTCTGCATTTCCTTTTCACAACGGCTCTCAAGCTCGTAAAAACAGTCTTCACGACCTTGTAGCTTATAAAACACCAGGAGTCTCTTGATCATGTCAGGGAAGAATAGAGAGAGATGTTCTATAAGCCTTTGGAGGTCACCAGAAGACTGTCGGCTTAGAGGCTTAGAACCCGCTCTGTGATCGTTGGAATGAGACTCGGCGACCCTATCATCCTCTCGAGACAAAGCCTTACCATACGCCATATTTTCACCATTGATAGCCATAAGGTAGATGTAGTCTAGTGCACGTACTACAGCTGCCAAAGAAAGGTAGTCGTCGAAATTGCATCTAGACTCCTTCGTTATGAGCTTGAGAAAGGCCAAGTAGACCGATGCGTCTTCTGCCCATCTGCTTTGCCCACCTAGGCCAGGCAAGTCAAGCTTCAGTACAGCGTCGTTGGGAAGAATATCTTTCATGCTGAAGATGGGGATGAGGCACAGAAGAATGTCATCCAGTACTCCAAGACCTTCTTTCTCGGCATGAAGGGCGAATCTGGTCAGTTTGGTATGACTCAGCTTTCGGCTTATGCCAAGTTTGGTCGATTCCAGATCTAAGGGCTTAGGTGGCTGAATACTGACATATTCATGTATGTTTATGGAGCCTTGGTCGAGGAAATCTTTCGGTAGTTGATCCAGATCAACAATGGTCCATAAGAAACTAGTAAAAAGGTGCTGGGCAGCAATGGTGGCTAAATCCGCCGTAGAATGTTGTACGAGTAACCTGTGCCTGGTATCAGGCTTGAGCGGCCCCATAAAGCCAATGACCATTTTGATATCACCTTGCCCTGGATCCTCGCAATGGTATGAAGCCTCGCAAGTTCGATGCCTGGGGCTAGCTACTTCCTCGTCCATTCTTTTGGCCATGATAATCTCTGACACAGCTGGATTGCCCACCCACCACTTGATGTCTCGTTCCAAGACACCGCGTTGGTCATTGGGTCCGAGGATCCTGCAGTAGTCAACTCCTAGTGCTACACCAGCTTTGGATCTTTGCCAGTCAGCCTTTTCTTTGTCTTTCGTTTTTGCCGCTCTGGTTGCATCCAGGTGAGCCATCCACATTGACAAAATGGCCTCAACCTCGCCAACTTTGATCCGCCAGCCACTCGAGCCTTTCTTTGTAATTGTCAGTGTTACGGCTGAACGTACATCCTCCGGATCTTTCATAGGAACTCTCCATTTGAGAAGATTCTGATGGGTCTTTGCCGGCATGAATTCGTCTAGAAATCGCTCGATGGAACGAGCCAACGCCAGAGCTGGTTTGAAAGCTTCCGTCTGCCATTGAACCAGGTCGCCTAACCTCTTTCGAACCAGCATGATTTGCTGAATGTTGTTCAGTTGGCCGGACTGCGTAGATTTATAATCCTCAGTCTCCCTCGAGCTAGAGACACTTGGAATCAGACAGTTTCCAATACGAAACGAGTATATACTCTGCAGTCGGTGCTTTGGAGTATCAACCCTCCACGTCCAGTCTTGCTTCGAAGGCTTGAAAGACCGGTCAGGCGGCAGTGAACGTGACGAGTCTACGAGTTGCGTAGCTAGAAGATCCAGCTCATACCGAGAAGGCGCACGGCAATAGTTTGGGTCTTCTCCCAGTCTTCGGCGGACTAGGGCTCGAATTATAGCCATTACAATGATGGCGCCAAGCTGAGCAACAGCACAAGGCCATGGAAGTCCTCTTAGGCCAATGAACTGAATGGTGAAGCCTGCACCACCGGCGATGATCGCAGTTATTGCTAAGATGTCCGACTCCAATTTCCTATCTTCATCCGAGCCGGCCGATATATTCGCTTTTGGTGGATTGCTAGATTCTTTCTTATCCCTGCAGTGGGCTTCGACTTGATCAGACATTTTGTTTTCGCTGTCGCCCTTCGCCGAAAGAACGTCTTCTCGCCGGCTCGAGGTTGAGATGAATTGTTTATGGGAGTGAATCAGATAGGAGTTGAAATCCTGGTCGTTGACACGCTGCGTGCGCTGGACCCAGAAGACATCCATGTAAGGAGTAAATTCAGTAAAGGGCTTCTGTGTCTCATCACTGTTCCCTGAACTTGGCCTCCACTTGAACTCCTTCGTACTCCGCTCCACAGCAACAGAGCATGCAAGCATACCAATGAAAAGAAGGACAGAGCCACCGATGTAACAGGGGAGCCCCCAAGACTGAGACTCGTAACCCTCAAAGCGGTAGGGAATAACGACGGCTATAATGAGAAGAGAGGCTTGCAAAATAACTGCAATGACGGCGGCCAGGTGAAGCTCAATGCTTCGTCTTTTCGCAGATATCTTCTCGGTTGCAATGTTTAGCTGTAGATTGGGGAATTTCAGCGACTCCCAGTACTTGGGGTACTTGTCGTTTTTCTGCAATGGATTTGCCCTTTTGATACTCGACACAGAATGGCTGAGTCCATTTTCTGCTTGCTCTACATCATTCTTGTGAGGATCTATGCCCTTGAATGACTTCAGCCAATTCTGCGCTGCTAGATCAAGCTCATCAATATAGCCTAGCATCAGGTCAACACTCACGAGAGAAACTCAGGCTTTGAAGCCATACCTTCTTTGCACAGAATACCTTCTTGAGATGCGGACTTGAGGGTATGTATGCCGTATGATTGATTCTGCGCACCCTTTTTCTCTTTTAGGAGTTCATCAGGGAATACGATAAACTGAGCAATCTCAGGCTGTCCCATTGTTCTCACGATGCCCCTTCCATTGAACAATTCACCGACTTCGGTTGAAGTAGAAGACATGTACTCAATCTCCGCGGCCGCTTTGTTCTCGCGAGCACGTCCGATAAAGGCTTTGAGGAACTTGTGACCTTGGACCCGGATTGCACCGGCAATTGCTGTCATTATACCCAACGGAACGCACGCGAATATAACATGATCGTACCAGGTAAAGGTCTCGCTTAGAAATTGGCGAGCAAACTGTTCACCGAACAATGCCAGGACGCTGTATAGAGTGAGCCCTCGTTGTCGGACATCCAGATGAACAATCAAGTAAGATTTCCAGTTCTGGTTACTTACGGGCCAAGGTCGGAGAACACATTCATAAGAAAATCAGTATCATCGTCATCGGCAAGTGTCTCTACGACCAATAGGAGCAAGAGGGCAAATGAAAGACGGAGGGAGCTTTTGGTGTGCATCGTGGCTTGTTTCAACAATACTTCAGTCGCGAAATTGACGCGAAAAACCAGAGACGCTGGAGAGCGGGGGAATGAGAATATAGCAATTAAGGCTGCCTTTTTCGAAATGATCATTAAGCCACAATTCACCACTACCCATGCTGGTCCTTATATGCAGTTGGCGACTGAGGATTGCCCAATATGAACATGCTTGCAGCGGCTGAAAAGCAGGCTCTGGTAATAGAGTGCTGTCACTGGCTACTCTCCCAGGTCATCTCCCCTGTTGCTGACGGACTGCCTATGCCCCCAGGGTCATTATTGGTGAAGGTGTAGAGCGTGATGCGTGAATTAATACCCACGAATAATGTGCTTCCAAATGTTAGACCTTCGGAATAACAAAGGCTGAGTCGTCTCTGACTACTGTCAAAACGAGATAGGTATTATGTTATCTTGCGAGCGAGATAATGAAATGGTAGTTGCATAATAATATGTTAGCATAGGGAGTACCTTGCCAGGCGTTGGCTGGGCTATGATGAAGTTGGAGATCATCGGCATTCATACGTCGAACATGGGGTCATAGATTGATAAGAAAGGTCAATTTAGCGAGATTAGACTGATCAAAATAAGCTTCTTTTTCGCGAGCATGATTAGTCTTAGATGTGGAGTTCGTTGCGCCATATTTTTATGGTGAAATTTTTATTTACTCAAGGTAATTTCTGGACCGTATCTGACGCATCCGATGACTTTATCACCCGAAATACGACATGTCCAACATCACCATTCAGCCGGCGACAAATGATGAGATCCCTGCGGTCGTGGACTTCATAACCAAGGCCCGAGCGGACATGTTCCCGTTCCTCGACCAATCGTCCAGCGATCAGATGGCCCAGAAGGAACTCAGTATTTTCCAAAGCCGATATCTTGACCATCCTCAAGGCGCATTTTTAACAGCGTATTCCGATGGGCGCCTGATTGCGACAATTGGCTATGTTGCTTACGATGGGCGCTTTTCACACATCACTCTCGAACCTGAGAATGTTGTCGAAATACTGAGACTATACGTTAAACCTGAATGGCGTCGCGCAGGGCTAGCTTCCAGGCTGTTTGACACGCTAGTCGAGACCGCTCGGCAATCGGGCATCAAGCGGCTTTACCTGCATACGCATCCGTTCCTACCGAACGCGATTGACTTCTGGAAACGGAAAAGATTCTCGATTATTACGGTAGATGATGATCCAGTCTGGCAAACGACGCATATGAAACGATCGCTCCAGGACTGAAGTCACGGTAATGAGCTGCCTTCCCGTGCATGGGATCTCGGATAATGCTAACCGCGTATATTCGTTACCAGGTTCTTGTGGCAAACGTGGAGATCAAGACATTATCTAGCGGAGTATAGTTCATAATGACCTGCATATGCAGGGAGACCAAGTTCACCACGATCGGGGCTGAGTCAAATTACCGAAGACACTTCTCGAAAATTCTTTGACCTGTTGGACATTATTATTCAACCTTTCGGCTTGTCACAGAAAAGTTCAACAGATGAGTGTTGCAGGGTATTTGTATTCGTGTCTAACGTTAAACGTCGATTTTCTTCCGGCTCGTATCAATTACAAAAGATCATGTCTCATTCTTTCAATCCGTCCCAGCGCCGTAGACGGACACTTAATATCGGGTACCACCGTAGCCCTGCTGGCCATATCCGCCTTGACCTCCGTATCCGCCCTGGCCTCCGTAGCTCTGGCCACCGCCGTAGCCCTGATCTCGGCCACCGTAACTGCCTCCACCATATGAGCTTGAGCCGCCATGAGAACCGCCTCCATGTCCATGTCGAGAGGAGTTGTCATACTGAGACTTTCCATAGGCCAAGTCATCATCCTTTCGTCGACGTCGCTCATCACCAGAGTCGGAGTCGCTGCTGCTTGTTGAGTCGCCAGTGAAAGCTCGAGGGCGTCCGTCGCGGTGATGCTTCCTGTTCTTCTCCTTCTTGTGCTTCTTGAACTTGTGCTCGAGGAAGTTTGCGCCAATGGCACCAGCAGCGGCACTGGCTAGACTGCCGAGAAGACCGCTGCCAGCTGTGTGTGCGGCCCAGCCGGCTGCACCACCTCCTGCAAGTGTAGCGCCCAATCCGCGCTCTCCGTCCGGACCTCCCGGACCACCCGGACCGCCGGGGCCACCTGCACCGTCGGGGTATTGGCCAGGTCCGCCTCCGTATTGTCCGCCCTGGTGTTGGCCGTACGATTGATCACGGTTGTCGTAGCTGGGTTGGTTGGAGCCGTAGTTGGATCCTTGAGAGTATTGTTGCTATCGAAGCTTTGTTAGTGATTTGAGCTGGAGCTGGAGCTCGGTAGAAAGCTTACCTGCTGAGGATAGCCCTGCTGTTGTTGGCCGTAGCCTTGTTGTTGGCCGTAACCACCACCTTGTTGTTGCTGCTGGCCGTAGCCACCTCCACCTCCACCACCGCCGTAGTAATCTTGAGCTGACATGTTGTTTTGTGTTGTTTATGTGTATTCGTGAAGTTGTACTGTAATTCTAGCTTTGAGCAGTGATGTAAAGTGAGGGGTCAAGCTCTACTTAAGTAGACACTGTCGTCATCAAGCCATTCAGCTCCAACAAGGTTTATTCATCTTGGCTGATGTGATCTCACTCTGGGCAAAGGTGGCGCAGTTGCCCGAACCAACATGTTTGCGGCGCGGGTCTCGGCACTCCCGGTCACTTGGCAGCCGGATGCATCGGCATGCTGTGGCTCGGCGTTCGGACATGCACCAAATGACCCCGGGGCTGAGCCACTGAGCATCGGAATCGCCGAATCATGTTTGTCATGACGAGCATATGCCTGTGGCTGGTGATCTACTTGGCATTACCTTAGGGACGCGTAAGATGACCCTCTAGGGAGTAGGCCAAGACTCTAAAATCCCCTCATTGCTTAGCGTTCAGCGCTGAGATTTACCATTATCAGAAGACGAGACTATAAATAACATTATGTCTCGAACAGAATCTCATGGCAGTTTAGTATAGTCGCCCGAATTGATAAGATCATCTGATATGGTGTTCACGTGCTGCGACTGAGCCTCCCAAGTGAGGCAATCACGAAACCTCAATATCCCGTGACCCCACCAAATCATGTCGCCATCGAATACGAGGAGTCATAAAGAGTCATGCATGATTTTGTTCTTTCTGAACTCCGTGGAATAGTGTGGCTCAAAAGCGAAAATAATGGAAGGGTAATGCTAGTTTGATAAACAAGCATATGACGCAGCCGGAGATCGCTTCTCAGGCAGGACTTTGTCGTTCGTTATGGTCACGACGATGGTCTACTTTCATCCATCGACAGCGTCGCCCATTTCTCAATCAAGGCGCCCAAGTTCCATATCGAGTATTCCTGGTCGTTTTCACCAGAAGTGAGGACTTCCTTGACCTCTCCCCGGGAAGGTAAGGCAAAGCTCATTGGCAAATCCTTCTCAACTGATTCTTGAGTCCATCCTTCGAGATGTTGCCGTGCAGATTTCGGGATGTACTTGTCCATAGCCCAGACGAAGGCTTGGGTGGCTTGTAGGAGAACTCCGCTGAGTCTGACGCTGCCAGAAGACAACTGCGCCATCCGACAACTTTTTGTAAACAGATCTTGTGCCGTGGTATCATCGAGTATGGGGACCAGTGTTTGCATCGATATGTACAGTTGATGTGCTATCATTAGGTTCGTTGGCCACTTCTTGATGAATGACCCGATGATATCGGTATCGTGGCGACAATTTTGAACGCATAGGTCCTTGACTGTCGAGCTGTACGGGACACCAAATGGTATGTCGGTAGGCATATCCTGAAGCAGTGTGTACAGGATTAGGTTCTCGTCGATTCTATAGTCTTGTCAGTGAATGAAACCTCAGCTATCTGTGTCTTTACCTTAAGAAACATGTTACTGGTGTAAGGTTCTGCTCCACGACCAACTGGCGAGGTATGTCATGTTTCAGTTGTATGAGGCGAGAAAAGAACAGACGTCTAGCATGAATATCCTCCTCACTTCCCCGTCTGAATTTAGAAGTTGTGAGATACTGCATGATCTCATAGAGAAGTTCAGAGAAAGAGCATGCGGCTGCCAATATTCCAGGTGGCCGAGGAACAAGATCAGATGAATCTTTCCAAGGCCTGTCGAGAACATCCAAATTTCCTTTATGCGTGAATGTCAGGATAGAGAGGAAGGGCTTAGGGATTGGAGGTGGGGGAATAGTAGAGGGCCTGTTGTAGAAATAAGCTATCCGGCTAAACGCTCACAGTCAATACAGCGTCTTATGATTGGATTAGCTCGCTCCCACCTCTCTAGAAGGAATATTCCCCAAAGCGTCTTGGATGTCAGCATCATATCATGAGTCTGAGGCGGGACGTTATTCTTTGCTGTCTTATACCTCGCCTCCAAGCGGAGTTGCTTGAGCATCTCATAGGCTGTAAGGCGGTAGATGAGACCAGCTCTGTCTCTCCCCATGGCTGTCATGGTAAGGTACATCAGAAGTAGTCCTTGGACAGCTGGTATCGATGGTCGGCCCTGTTCAGACTCGAAATGACTCTTAGCCTCGGCGAGAAAAGACTCGGAGAGGTTGCGACCTGTCATCACACCGAATTGTTTTCCTCGTTCAACCATCAGCTACACTTGCTTAGTTATGGTTCGAGAAGGTCGGCTGGCTACTTACACATCTCTTGGCGCAAATTGCATTTACTAGCAAGGGTGAACACCATTTCACTTCTGTATCATCTCCTACTCTCATCTCATCCACAAACGTGATCCTATCGAGCACGGGAAACATATAGGAGTTATCCCAAGTGAAGAAGTCTGTTATTAGCTCTGACACGATTCCATCTCCGGCAACTGTTGTCCACGGCTTGGCAGGAACTTGAATAACACTCGATCCGAACGCTTTCTGGTCGAAAAATGCCAGTCTAGGATCGGAATCCCATGTATTCGTCGAAGGTTTCGGGAGGAGAACTTCAGCTTGTCTCATAGATTCGAGGACCGCTAGAGGCTGATCCGAATTTCTCAGTCGGTTGAATATCTCCTGCGCCTCGCACTCAGGCTTCTTATTTATGGCGTCAAACAGTTCTCGATACTGCTGATTCTCGACTAGAAGGATATCATACTTTTTCTGCACGGCGACGGGAACCGATGGGGTTTCGTACGAGCATGCCTCGCTTTTGGAGAAGCAACGGCTGCAGGTTGGTTTTCTGCCGTCACACTACAAGAAAGGCCTCATTAGTATTGCCTACCCCTCTTCGAGCAGACAGAAGCATCATACTTTTGCTTTCTTTCGGCGGCATCCCTCGCAAGCCACGGCAACCAAGACTCTCTTCCGTAACCGGTGAGGTGGCGATGAAGGGCCAGGCGACTGGTCTTCCCCATAGATGTACCCTGAGGTCTGCTGAGCGGGAAGGATCGGGACCAGCCTCCTTGCCTCCTGGGGATCCATTGCCAAAGACCCTTTCAGCTGGATCTAATGGTGGAATTATCTGGATGGGACATAGTGAAACACATGGGGTGAATGAGTGATCAGTGATCTGATAGTGAACAAAGGGCAACTTTTGATTTTGGTGGGCAGAAAAGGATTCAGCCCTGGAGCGCTAGACGGGAGCAACGAGCCCACTGCGTCGGTATTAAAGTCAATATTGAATAACGGTCATGTCTGTGGACTGTTTTCGCTAACATGCCAATCAAGCCCAGCGGAGGTGTCCCGGTAACGGCATTGGTTAGAAGCCAAGTTTGACAGCTAATCAAACGTCATTCTGACGTCAGGCTGCAGGGTGAAGAAAAGAGTCATGCACTTATTGGCTTATTTGTATGATCCTGCCACCAAGTGAACCTCATGTTTTTTGTTCACCATATCCTTCTAATTTCACTAATCGTAAAGTAAAACGGCACTATCATATCTCAATAATTCCTCAACCTAGATATTCTATCCCGGGATGGATACTAAAGTCGGTGTTTTATGCTGTTTGTTCAACCCACTTAAGAATGTCACTATGCTCGGTGAGCCAGAGATACTACGCCCTTTTTGCATCATAGCTTTCCTCTGATCTCTAGACATAACATGGAATCATTGTCTTGCTTGATGGGATGAAATGACACTCCGGATGACCTTGTTACTTTATTGTTCATCACGCGAGCACGTCCCGCCCTGGCTTAGCTGTCAGGCCACGTAATGAGCCAGCACAGCCGCCGAATCGATACAGCGCATCCTGTGAGTGGATAGGTCGATGTCGTCACTCGAGGGGAGCGCATGTGAACTTTTTTCGAGTCTTCGAGAAGGCTATATTCAGCCCTCACCGGTCGGTTTCTCGTCTCCACTGCCAACTTACAAGTCATTTGAGGAGAACCCATATGGAATTGGCCAGGCGACCGCCTTTTTGGATCCAAGTCGCAGGAATTGTGGTTGAAAGAGGACAGATTTTTGGCGTCTCAGGTCCTTGCCCTTAGTACTAATAATACTGGGAAAGCTCCTGGAATTAGTGCGCGTCATCAACAATTTTGACAGCATCCCCGGTGTGGTGGCCGAGGAATGTCACAATTCCCGTGTCCCTTTAATATTATGCTACGCTAACGCCGCCTCGTGGAGGATGGAGAGGCTGGATCGATCGATGTTTTGGTTGTCATCGACACAAAACACCCCAGACATCAACCCTTCCAAGATTGGCAGGTCATGGTTCACACCGCCAGGAAGCGCATCAACATACTTCCTTGGAGACTCTCTTCGCATCGTATAAGCTGTGTCACCTCGTATAGCAAGCAATACAATTTCAGGCTCTGATGCGTAGGACAGTAAGTCATGGCTATGCATATAAATAGAGGTTTTGTTATCAAGGCAGAGAAATGAGCAGGGCTAGACAGGGTACCATAACCTGTTCCAGGGTTACAGCAAGCATGGTCACAAGACTGCAGACAGGGTATTAGAGTTTGAGCCATGTATCATGAAACGGTTTTGAGATAAATACTTACATGTAAGGCTGAGATCAAGATGACTTCAATCATGCAATCACGATGATCTTGTCGTGTTATTTCTGCACCATGCGGTACCATTCGACAAACTGGGCTAGACCAAGCGGTGGTCGACATGGATATCTCATGACTCATCACTTGATCGGAGAAATTAGGGGCTATCGTGGCATGTTTCAGCCCACGAAAAGTACTTTCCAATTAATTGGCAGTTTACAAGGTTGCAGAAGCCTCTTGTTACATCAGATCGCCCGTCGAAAAGGGGGTCTCCGACGCGTAATGAATATTTGACTTTGACACATTCCTTAGCACCAACAGAAGCGATCAGTATGGTCTAGCCGCCCAAGTGGACTTTGTACAGACAGACATTACCTCCAAGGCTGCTGTTGGCGATGCTTTCTCTAAACCATGGGATCCAAAAGCAGCATCTTTACCACTCACAGTCTTCCACACAGCTGCTGTTATCATACCTGGAGCCAGGTCCAAGTATCTCTACAAGTTCACCGAAGCCGTCAATGTACAGGGAACCAAGAATGTCTTGGCTGCTTCTCGTGCGGTCGGCGCCGATATCTTCAGTTCAACATCTTCAGCTTCGATCTCCATCCGACCCGTCGAAGCTTTTGTAGCACCGTGGGCAGAGCCGAAGCACTATTGGCAGGTCATGGACATACAGGACTTCGATAAGCCGTTGCGGGAACATGAGGAATACTTTGCCAACTATGCTGTTTCGAAGGCCATTGCAGAGCGCCTCGTATGTGCCGAGAATAGACCGTCTTTTCGCACAGGATGTATTCGACCGGGGAATGGTATCTATGGTCATCCCTCGGATAATCCCATCGGCAATCTTCTGGCTAGAGATGTCAATCAAACGTAAGTATCGCCTAAATTTATCTACCGCTATCTCTAATGCTCTTACAGCTGGATCCCGCATATCGTACAGAACTTCGTTCATGGTGCTAACGTAGCCGTCGCGCATCTATATCATGAAGCTGCACTAGCAAAAGAAAATTGCACCCAAGCTGGTAAGCGTTTGTGGTCACAGACGTTGGTCCGCCAATCACTTTTGGAGACATTTATACCGCCGTGGAAGTCTTATCTATTCACCCCTACCGAAATGTCATCGTACCGCCATTGGTCATTCTTTGTATGACGCATATCGTCGAATGGTTCATCTTACTTCCTCATCGCATCCCATTTCTCAAAGTAATGCTCCCAGAGGTCAGAGGCGATCTCAGAACAGTTCAGCCCGGGCTCATAACCATATGCACTCACTTGATAGCATCTGATGCTGATGCTAGGAAGCCTATCTCCGAGGGCGGGCTAGGGTACAAAGGACTTCTCACGACACTGGAAGGGGTTGTCTCAGTCATCATGGACTGGAACCGAGAACATGCAGGCGAACAGACAAGAGAAGGAAAGAAGATCTATCAAGGTTCGTTGCGGCTGGCCGAGATGTTGGAAGAGGCCGGATCGGCTGTTCCTCTCTAGGACGACTTCTTTCTATTGAGAGCGAGTTGTCGCAGCATAACCTAACCTTGTTACATATAATTCCAAGCTCTGTATAAAGTAATAATGGTATGAAGCGAAACTTTGCTCGGACTCTAAAGGCTGTACAAAGTGCAATTGCCAGATAGCAAGTCATGAAGTTAGAAGTCGGCTTATCCTATCACTCATAGATTTGAAGCTACAAATTTTGCCAATCTCGCATGTTATTGATGACGCTGCATCTAAGGGATTAGCCCTGGCGCTCAAACACAACAAGCTCCCTTCCTGATAAAACAGTGGACGGCTAGAACCAAGGAGGCCCCCCATGAGGCAACAGCAGATCAAAAGGCAGCTTTCGGATATGAGACCTTCGGTGTACCTACCGACGGGACCGAGTATAACGGCCTAGCCTTGCTGGTCTTTCATGGAATAAGAAGAATTGGTTTCAAGACGTACTAAGTTTATGAGATAACTTTAGGTCTTAAGCCTTACCTCTGCGAGTGCCTGCACCCGTCAGACATACCGATCCAAGGTAAACACGGACGAGCAAAAAAGGAGTCATCTATCAAATTGATGTAGCCCATTCTCGAGACTGAATTCGCCGAGGCTTGGCAATGGTGGTAATCAACGGGAATATCAGTAGTCACTCTTGGCATTGGGGAGGACTGAACCTACTCCGCACCGATTGGACAACCAATATTTAGCCTTAAACAATTCACGATCTAAGCTTCTCCCTAGATGATGATTTCAAGTTAAATGATGTATTCTTTGCCGATTATCCGTTATAAGCTCAGACCTTTCGGCGCCGTAAAACATGGGGTTCGGCGTCGGCCACCGAAACCGAGATGCTCAACCCTGCGAATACGATGCAGATCTTGTATGTAATTGGAACCAAGTGGGCTTGATTTATGCGGGGATATTTACCTCTGGCTGGTCACCGCGAGATGAGATGGAACGGTCCTTTCGCCTCGCTTAATTTTCTATTTCTTGGCCCTTCTCCTCCTTTGCGAGAGTTTTCACTGACCTCTTCTGCCAAGAGATATCTTCAAGCTTTGAGGTTACTACGTCAAGATGGCGGCGCGAAACGACTTTGATAGCAATCCCGAGATGGCTGGTGATGAAAAGGTACATCTCCCGCCTTCTCCAACAAGGTCCCCCAACTGACGCCCTAGACTAAGCAGAACTCCGATTCTCGGCTGGAGAGCACCACGGCAATTGATCCAGCTCTTGAGAAGAAGCTGGTGCGCAAGCAAGATGTTCGCATCATTCCCTTGGCTGCGGGGATCTACTTGCTCTGCTACCTAGATCGTTCCAACATCGGCAACGCCAAGGTTCTCAACCATACGACTGGTCATGATCTTCTCACGGAAACCAACATGACCAGCTATGAATTTACCATTGCACTTATGGTTTTCCTTATTGCGTATGCTCTCTTCGAAGTCCCGTCCAACTACTTCCTCAAGAAGATGAAGCCCAGCAGATGGATAGCATTCCTCATGTTTGCATGGGGCACTATCACGATCTGTCTCGGTGCAGCTCACAGTTATGCTGTTGTCACGGTTCTGCGATTTCTTCTCGGTGTCTTTGAGGCCGGCTTGTTCCCTGGTCTGGTATACTATCTGACTTTCTGGTACAAGCCTGAAGAGCGCTCGGTTCGTGTCGCGACTATCTTGGCATCTGCTACTCTTGCCGGAGCTTTTGGCGGCGCCATCGCTTATGGAGTTGGCCATATGAACCAGGTACATGGCCTCTCCGGCTGGCGATGGCTGTTCATCCTCGAGGGTATCCCTTCCGTGATCTCGTCAGCATTCGTCTGGTTCGGACTCCCAGATTTCCCCGAGTCTGCCAGCTGGCTCTCTGCGGAAGAAAAGGACATTGCAGCATATAGACTTTCTGAGCAGGGTTCACATGGCGACAGCAAGTCCATGACATGGGAGGATGCCAAGTCAACACTGCTGGAATGGCGGCTCTGGTGCCACTATCTGGTATGTATCGCTCTTCTGTGACAGACCCTTTACTAACTGTGTCAAGATCTACTTCGGCATTTCAGCCCCATTCTCCAGTCTTTCGCTCTTCACGCCTTCTATTACAGCCGGTCTCGGGGTATGTGACAAGCTTATATGAAATCAACATCAGCTAACAGCACACAGTTTGCGGATCTTAGAGCCCAGCTGATGACAGTGCCTCCTTACGCAGCTGCCTACGTCGTTACACTGCTTGTTTCATGGTCAGCAGACCGACATAATGCGTGAGTAATAATTAATCTCACCAACATCAACTGTCTCTAACTTTACATCAGCCGCGCTCTTCACTCGGCTGTATTCTCCTTGATAGGTGCCGTCGGCTTCATTGCCTCTGCAACTCTTCCTGCCGATTCTTACAGTGTATGTTTGTCCGAAACTCTAACCCTATACAAATCTCTAACTTTATAGCCTCGTTATGGTTGCCTGATCGTGGCGGCATGCGGATCATTCGCCTGTATCCCTCCTCTTCTAGGCTGGCTGTCGTCCAACCTCCATTCCACGGCGGCCATCGGCTTGGCCATTGCGCTCAATATTTCCATGGGAGCGCCTGGTCAAATCGTTGGCGTTTGGATCTATAAGGCAAACGAAGCCAAGAAGGGCTATCCAACAGGACACTGGGTAAACGCTGGTCTGCTCTTGTTTGTGAGCGTTGGCTGTATCGCTATGCATGGGTACTATGTCTGGAGAAATAGACGGGCTGCTGGTACCGACCAGCCTCGCTTCAAGTACTAATGGAGCAGTAGAATGGGAACAAGGACCGGCAGATGAGTATTTTACGACGGATGTAGCTACAAGCTTTGCGACTTCTTATCGCGCCAGAAATTAGTTAGACGCTAAAAGCCTCAAAAAATCTTGCTTTTATATTGTTATGCGGCAGGTCTATGTAACACATACTGACCTTGCATAGGTTGAT
The DNA here is from genome assembly GCA_013186905.1 of Fusarium udum. NCBI lineage: Eukaryota > Fungi > Ascomycota > Sordariomycetes > Hypocreales > Nectriaceae > Fusarium > Fusarium udum. Next base: position 34,274 of record JAAQPG010000475.1, read on the forward strand.
AGAAATCGCAGTAATCATGCTGAATCTGGGGCGGAGGGAATGAGGTGTTGGCGACGACAAGCCAGGATAGAGATAGTAGAGACGCCGTTGAAGCTTTCCTATGGTAATATATACCCCAAAAAGCATTCCAAGTGATAATGTGGTCAATTTAGTCCCATTTGAACCAATTCAATGACTTGGGAGAGTCCAAAGATTGTACAGTCGCTTGGTCTGATGCAACGTGTGATATATCATTTTGACAATGATGGATCACTGTATTAGGCCAAAAGGATTTACAATACATAAGAGGATGACAAAGCACAAAGAATTGTTGCCAAACTCTGGAGAGCTTCGTCGAATGCGACGTGTTCTAACAATAAACCTTTGGGCTATCTGCGACACTTGATTCCCCTTGGCTCCGCTGAACGACTATCTTTCCATACAACGAACCAATAGCAGCCACATACGTATACAGCTCCTAGCAAGTAATACATACAAATTATTATGTGCTTTCTTGCTTCATCAGCAGCTTCGACACTCTAGCGTGGGGATCTGAAAGGGGCCAATTACGTGGTGCGTAGGTTGACTGACGCGATCGGAGGGAACGATTAGCACATATATTTGGTCACATGGATCAGCATAACCCCGAAACATGGGAATAATGGTATATCTTCCATCATAAAAGCTATTCAAATAGAACTTCAAGCACATTTGTAATTTTTTGCGTTTTTTGTTATTTCGTATCACGCCATGGCAACACTGAGAAATTCAGGCTCGCAAGGCTACGTGCCCCTGGCCGACGCTTCACCAGAGAGCACTGAGAATCACGTAGTTTTTGAGCCAGTCAAAACATGGAAAGGATACATATGGGATACCTGGGAACTACCACAGGATCAAAGGCGTTTACTATTCAAGGTCGACGCCTTCATCCTGACCTTCGCATCAATAGGATATTTCCTCAAGAACATCGACCAGACCAACATCAATAACGCGTTTCTAAGTGGCATGCAAGAGGACCTTGAGATGTTTGGCAATCAGCTTGTGACTAGTGAGTGCACACGTGGCACCTCTTCTTGATATCCTTTCTCACATCAAACCCAAGGCACTTCGATATGGACATTTGGTTATGTCATCGGGCAAATCCCATCAAATCTACTACTGACCCGAGTCTCTCCACGATGGGTCATTCCGTCGCTTGAGGTGGGATGGGGTATAGCAACTATTTGTACCTCATCAGTTCAATCATACAGGAGTCTTTATGTGTTACGATTCTTTGTAGGCTTCTTCGAGTATGTAACGTCCTCGCTCGAGCCCCAAGCGGTACCTTGCTGTCGCATACCACCAGGCTAATGTCAATTTTAGATCGGGCTTCTATCCCGGCATTCATTACATGCTTGGTTCTTGGTACACGCCGAGAGAGATTGGAAAGCGAGCCATGTTGTTCTGGCTGGCTGGTTCGGTTGGATCTATGTTCAGTGGTTTTCTTCAAGGAGCTGCGTATACAAATCTTAATGGCGTTCACGGACGTGCAGGCTGTAAGTACCGGGCTTCTAAGGTCTCAGCCACTCGCTATACAAATAGTCTACACTGTGATCCGGGTATATCTGAGGCTGATACTCCCTCTAGGGCGTTGGTTGTTCATCATCGACGGCCTCATCACCATCCCACTGGCAATAGCCGGTTATTTCTTCTTTCCGAATCTGCCGCAAGATGGGAAGAGAACTTGGTGGACAACTGAAGAAGAACATGTTTTATCGGTCAAAAGAATGCAGGCCATTGGGCGCGCAGGCAAGCAGCCTTGGACCAAGGATAGAGTCAAGAAGGTTTTGTCCAGCTGGCATACTTACCATCTTCGTATGTTGTTCCTCGAAACCCCTTTGAGGCATCTAAACTGACCGACAGCGTTACTGTACATTCTCTGGAACAATGGTAACCCTCAGACCGCCATGGGTTACTGGCTGAAGAGCTTCAACGAGCAGCCTCCTCCGGTTCCTGGCACCTCGTTCACTGTTCCTGAGATCAACAATTGTAAGTCGCCCCTCAATCTATGCCACTTCCATTATTCTTCGTAACCTTTAACTAATTCGTGCGTCATCAGTACCTATTCCTACCACGGCGATCTTCCTTGTAATGGCACTGACATGGGGCTGGCTGTCGGACGGGCCATTACAAGGAGCTCGCTGGCCGTTTATTTATGTAGGAGCCATACTTATCGTAAGTCGTTACATATAACAACAAACTTGGTAAACACTCTAATGCCCGGGTCTCAAAAAGATTGTCTTCAACATCCTTCTTCTGAACATGCCACTTTACTCCAACGTTGATGGGAGAAAGGTCGTATACTGGCTCAGCAATATTGGCGTATGTCCCTATACTCTTAGATAGGTTTTATCTGACACGAATCTAGCATGGCGCCGGGCCTCTCATACTCAGCTGGATCAACGAGATTTGTTCTGCCGACACAGAAAAGCGAGCCTTAATTGTGGCCATAGCCAACGACTTGGCGTATGTTGTACAAGCTGTCGTAAGTTCATCGCTGACACCTCTCTTGCCTTGACTAATCTTCCAGGTGCCCATGTTCATGTGGAGAACAACAGATTTTCCCGCTGCGAGGAAGGGCTACACGTACTCAACCATTTTGCAAGTACTGTTGAGTGAGTACCCCCTCTCCTCCATATTATCGCGAGTACTAACGTATGTGCACAGTTTTGGAGACTGTATTCATTCAGTTATTATTGTGGCGTGATAGGCGAAAGCCTGTGCGGTCTCGTGGTGCTGAGTCTCCGCCTCCACTCATATACTCGGATGAGGAGGAGGGTGAAGACAGTAATAAGCCAGGAGAGCCGCACTATTCTCATACTAATTAGACAATGCTAGATCACATTGGGGTATAGAAGACCGAGGCGAAGCTTAACGCGGATGGTTGGCATCGAAGGATAGAAATGTAGTCTCTAAATTCACTAACGTTGCATGTCTAACTCCGTTCTTTCTCCAATATCCCTACGCCTGGCTGAAAACACTCTCTATCTAACACTCTTACTACGCAACAGGACTTCTAGCAGGCAAAGGCGGTGGTGGCCCAGGAGGTGGTGTGATGAAGCTATCGACCGTAGTATAAGGGGACTGTGATGATCCATCATACGGTGAGCGAAAGTCATCCTCCAGGCGAACATCCTCGTAGATGCTTGACTTGTCGTCATCAAGCTTCTCCGGGTGACTCAAACTCTTATTCTCCGGTGTCGTGCTTGTGATGGGTGTTATCAGGACAGGTTCAGTCTGTGTACTGGCCTCAGATGTTGTATATGTCCTGCTCGGCGTTGAGGCATAGCTATCTCGATTGCTCCTCGTTCCGGTTTCTAGACTTCTTCTGTAGAACTTTTTGTACGTCGGGCTGTTGGGGCTGGGGTTGTACTCGAAGGCTTGGCTTGATGGTCTTGAGTGAGTTGCGGCATCACGAATCTCAAGCCCTTCTTTCTCGAGGGCGAGGACACCATACGGATCGGGATCTTCTGGGTCCGGAATGCCGAAGACTGTACCCTCTCCAGGAGCCTCGACATCGACGTCTCCTGGCGCGGGTTGTCCTTCCAGCTCTTCCATCAATTGCTGGTCGACATCTTCTCGACCCTCGGCTGCCTTCAGCGTCTCCATGAGCATCCTGATTTCGGGAGGTCGACTTGTTTTGCCAGCTAGGATGTCTGCCACTTTGACGCCCTCCTGCCCATAAAAACGAGCGTTTTCATCAGTTCTCTCGATGATGACTGTACCGTCAACTTGAACTCCGGCGTAGAATCCTCTTGACTTCAAGTAAGTGAAGACGGGTCTGTTGGCTTGTTTCCATTTACCGTCGTTCTCAAGCACTCCGCCTGCTCCGACAGGTCCGGCAACAGCACTGATCTCTCCTCCGAGAGTCGCTCTGATCTTAGTAAAAGCATCGAGGGCTTTTCGGTTGTTGATAACAACGACACAATCGTAGATATCGACTCCGACTAAGAAGCCAAGACCTGCTGTGTGCAGCATGATTCCAGATGGAGGAGACCATGAACCATCCTCCTCATTTCGGGCTACGAGGACTCCGGATCCGCCGGCTCCAGATACCCAGAGACCAGTTCGCATGGTAGTAAAGATGGCGAGACCGACAGCATTCTGTATCACTTTTTGTGGGATTTTTTTCAAGACGCGCTGCTTCTGCTTCGGTCCAGCCTGTTCACCATCAGCCGGCTTTTCCTCCTCGGTATAGAAGCCATCCTCTGTCACCTCGTCAGTCTGCTTGTCATCATATTCAGCTATATCTGGAGGGATCACTTACTGCAGAAGGATCTCAAAATTCTGGCGGCCTTGTCACTCTCTTTGTCCAGAGTCGTAGGCCAGAATGCCTCACTGCCAATACGGTTCGAGAGTCGATTGATTGGTGCACCCAGCTTGTCAGCCCAACCCCACACTTTGTCAAAGCCCTTCTTGCTTGTAGTCTTTGTAGTGTCCCATGATGGCAGTTTGGCCTTGACTTTCTGCATCTCGACAAGAATCTAGGGGTATAAGGTGTAGAACAAAGGAATCGCAATATCACGCACGGGATTACATGGAGTTTCAGCTGAGTCCAATACTGGCTGTTATTTAAACGCGTAGCCCAGCAGACGTCATCCCGCCCCGTTGACCAACGTTTGGCCCCCGAACTTCCGCCTGTTCCGGGGCTTGCCACGACATTTCACCAACCAGACGAAGAAAGCCATGCGGATTGTCCGGCTTTAGATGACTAACATTCACTCCGTTTGTCAGAAATGCATGCACGAACTCTTCGGTCGGGAGCGCCGTAGTATCCCGCGACACCGCGATCCCGAGATGAGACAACACTTCGTTGTTGCGCCTGGACGCCTTGGGGCGCGCAGGGCATGCTTCAGTGGAATTCAGTGGAGTAGGCGATAAGCGATGAATCAATAAGATATACTAGCATTAACAATACGATAACCAGTAGATAGAAGTACATCTTAACAGATAACAGATCCTACTAGGCCGGATCAGGTAACCCTGAACCCTCCAAATCAGCTCTCCTAGCATCAATGCGACGTGGAGATCTCAAGGCCATTCGAGACTTGCAGACACTACACAAGCAGTTGTAACTCGAACATTTGTTTGGAATTATTATGCAGAATTGGCTGTGAATAAATAGCTAAGTAGTCATTCCTCTGCATAGCCGTAATCACCTTTCCTTGCTCATTGAACGCAGAGCTTTAGCCTAAATCTCTTCTTATCTAGGGTAAGCAACGCAGTGCTTCACGTCCTGCATCGTTCGAGGTCTCCAGAGAAGGAAGGCGCGTAAGACATTCATCATCTGAAGGTCAGCTTACGCCTTCCATTGGAAAGGCATCAAAGCCGAAAAAAGGATTCCGAAATACGGGAACTTTTGTTGAAATGCGAAAACCGAAATATATGACTTTATTTATAATCCTCCTGTCTGGTCGTCTCTTAGAATTGTGTTCCTGTTAATGTTGGTGGTTCAATCTTCTAGGTCGATCGCTCTTAATTTACAGCCTCCAAGCCTCCAAGGTACTGACTGTTACATATCATCATGGGTGGTGGCCTAGATCTTTCCAAGCGAGTTCGTCTCCGCGAACTCTTGCCTGAGCTCTACTTGGGCAGATGGCAGCCAGGCCATCTAAACTCCATCACCGATGTCCCAGGCGTCCTCGTTCATACCGAGTCAATCCAGCCTGACCAGGATGTCAACACTGGAGTCACCACTATTCTTCCCCGAGCAGATTGGTTCGACTACTCATGCCACGCTGCCATCTTCAAGTTCAATGGCTCTGGGGAGATGACGGGATCTCACTGGATTGAGGAGTCGGGGACATTAACTTCACCAATTATTCTGACAACAAACTCATCAATTGGAGATGCCTTTCGAGGCGTGTACGATTATGCGACCAAGTATCATGCAACTAAGGAGGGGGATGTGAACCTATTTGCGTTCCCTGTTGTGACTGAGACATACGATGGATACCTCAACAAGCAAAGCCGCTTTGCATTGACCCCAGATCATGTTGTCCGGGGCATTCGAAATGCGTCAGCTGATGCAGTGCCCGAAGGCTGCACTGGAGGCGGCACGGGAATGATATGCCATCGGTTCAAGGGAGGTACGGGCTCCAGCAGCCGTATCGTACCTGGAATAGACAGCGAAGGAAAGGCGAAGGACTACAGCGTTGGTGTACTTGTTCAAGCCAACTATGGGCTCAAGGAAGACCTTCACATTGGCGGTGTTCCAGTTGGAAGAATCCTGATATCAGAAGCTCAAGCGCCTTCCTCGTCGGAAGCGCCTGCGATTCACGGGCCTCACGTCGATGGTAGCATTATTATCATTATCGCTACAGACATTCCACTACTCCCAGTTCAGCTTCAGCGACTTGCCAAACGAGCTACCGTAGGACTGTCACGCGTCGGCGGCTATGGCAGCAATGGTTCAGGCGACATCTTCCTGGCCTTCTCAACAGCTGCCAAGATACCCATGCAACGCCTTGAAGGCGGAGACTTGGACCCCTTCAAACCTACGTCATTCGAGGTTGGGACAGTGCACAACGAGACGATCAATGGTGCGTTTGAGGCTGTTGCTGACGCGACCGAGGAAGCTATTTGCAATGCTTTATGTATGGCGGAAACTATGACTGGATATAGAGGACGCACTGTCGAAGCATTAGATCTCAGAAAGGTCAGAGAGATAGTGACAACGCGATTGTAAGGTACCAAGCTTGGTGCTCGGTCATTCAGCGGGACGCGACATGCACGCGACAGGTTGGCGAAGAAGCCACAATCCACGACAAAGTCACGAACGTAGACACTTTATCCGAGACTGATGGACTCAGGAAGAAGCTATCTTGATGCAATACAATTAAGATCGAGACCAGTTGAGAGTTCTACACATTTGAACCGTCTTTTATTCCGCTTGAGTTCGAGTTTGAATCACGCGACGCGACGCGTTGGTTTGGTGTGTTTCATGAACCGGCATCATCTGCTGCGCAACGCCAAATACTTGAATCAAGGAAGAGGACTTAATACAACTGAGTATGGAGTGAATGCCCCTTCGTGATTGTTTTCATGCGCATCGTGAAAAAATGTGTAGCAATCATGACACACATAGGCCACGCGTTTATCACGACGTGTCGCAACATCTGCACATAGCACAGAGGGTACCACGCGACGATAATGATCTAAGATATTTCCATGATAACGAATTGTTGAGTATATTGACACTGACAATATTTTACAGACTATCTGGTTGTATGAACAGGCGACGCTTCTGATGGCCGGGGCAGTATAGTACAGATTTGTGACAAAGGAAACTAGGGAGTGGACCAGTACGATTGTGCCTGGTCCTTGGTAAGAGCTTCAACGTTGATGTTGTCAAGCTCGAAGTCAGTATCATCACCATCATCATGATCCTTCCAAGATCGCTCCGGCTCGGCCCTAGGCTCGAGCTTTCGTTCCAGTGTCTTGTCACCATTCTGAGAGACTCTGGCAGACCGGTTCGAGGGTCCAACGCTGTTGACACCAAGGTAGGTTGACTCCTCGATCTCTTCCAGCTCGCGATGTTCCATGGCGCGAGACGACCTTGCGGTCTTGGCCTCATCAAACGTGTAGTCGTCAATCCTCCTGGTGCGGCCAAGCAGCATTCGGAGGGCAGGGAGGCAAGCAGTGATGAGGCCAATGTTGACGTCAAGGGAGCTCCATAGCTCTGCAAATGGGTTAGCTCCATCATGGGAATGCGCATCGGGGATAGAACTTACCGATCGTGCTAAAGGAGCGGAACGACCCGTTGTCTCCGAGCTCCACGTTCAGGAATCGGACTAGAGAGATGGCAATGTCTAGAAGACCGACCAATGACACAAAGTACAGACCAAGCTTGGCTCGTTTGGTTAAATCGAGATCATGAACGACAGTAAATGGGAGTATCAAGACTACACTGTGTTAGCGAAGGGTCAGACCAAGACAGGTGATAGGTTGCCAACGTACTGAGAAGACTGCCCAGGAAAGACAAAGCCCAAGAAACCTGAAAGACAATGCCCTGCCAACGCCAGTCGCATGCGGTCAATGGTCGAGTGATGACCCTACCAGAGGTCAGTGAATGGTCGACAAGTGAGACATCTCTGTAAGACATACCAATGCCTCTCAATAGGCATACAAGAAAAGAGCTGCATGCAAAGAGTCGCAGCATACGCCAGCCCACAGTAAAACACAGTGATCCAGAGTGTCTTACGACGCCTCCCCATAAAGGGTGGAAAGATCTGGAAGTACATAGATAAAAGAATTGCTTTGGAGAGATATGTTGTCGCGTAGAAGGGGATTTCGCTGGCCCAGGACATCTTGAGACATGTTAGTCCCTATCGCAGTCTGCATGTTTGCATAAACCCTACCTTATAGATGTACTCAACCTTCTCTTCACCCGGGTTGTAGTTCTCGAAACCAACACTGATACGAGGCCTGAGAACATCGAGATTGTAGAACACGACGTCGAATGCCGCACACGATATAGCAGCACATAACGCCAGGATCATAAACCAGTCACTTGCAACCAACTTCCCCCTCTGGATCCTCAGTCGGTAAAAGAATCTAGTGGCAATAATAACAGCCGCGAAAGCGAGAAGGCTGAAGGTAGTACCCTGCGAGACATCAGTAACCAACCTTCACTTACAGACGCAAGCGATGTAAGTGAGACATGTAACGTACGATCACGGCTGCACCCGTGGGTGGAGGGAAAGCCTTTGTCAGAGTCATTTTGGATAATGAGCGTATCAACTGCACCGAGAATGAGAGACAAGGTGAGACAGAATTGTAGTGAAGTTGGAAACAAAGGCACGCAACGGATGCGTCCTTGTCTTATTGTTCCGCAAGGCCATGGCACTAAGTTGGATGCGGACAGGGCCCTGGAATGCGGCGGCGCTTTTCGTGGCGATTCGCCCTGACTCTAGCCTTGACTAGCGTCATGAAATGCAAATTGTCGGCGATTTGACAATTACTAGCCAGGGCGCGGAACCCGTGGAGGCTTGGGGTTAGGTTTTGCTAGACGACATGTGCATTCCTTGTCCGGAGCGTCTCATAGATCGGAAGGGTAGATAAGGTTTGACAGCAAAGGGTCCTCGATCGTCTTTGGTATGGTTCCACCTCTGATCTGGGGCTTCTTTGTCGTTGTTATAGGCGTCTTGAACTTTGTGGAGAGGTTCGTGGTGGTCTAGTTGCATCACCTGCATGATGCAGGAACCCGATGCAAGGGCGAGAACACTGGCCAAGACTCGATGTGATCTTGTTGGACGGAAGAGAAGCGGCTAACATAGAAGTGGAACACAGACTGATAGCTAAGCTGCTCTATTTACTCGAGCGAACTCTGTTGCTTTGAGTCGTTCAGTACCTGAGTCGCAGAATCTTTCGCGTAGTTCGTGTAAGAGTTTTCGGGGCGCCGCCATGGCTATTGGTTACGCAAAGCCACTCGAAGCCGTCTCTTCCCCCAAACAACGTGATGCCTGCTGATTGCCGATTGACAGGCAGTAGTGACGTATTTCTTCACATACCGCATTCCGCTGAAGATCGGCACTGATCTTCTCACCACTTTAACTAATCCAGAATCACAGAGCTCAAGGGAATGCAGAGCCGGGGTCAATCAACGTTAGGAAGGTATGTGGTGGCACTGAAGCCGTTGCTAATCGTTGGCCACAATGACATAGCCAGTTGATGGCTTCAGGATACTGTGATCTCATGAGAAGACTGGCATCATGAGCGTCATATTGATGTTTCAGTGACACAGGTGCACTGTATTACAAGAGGAGATATTTATAGTGAAAGAGCTGGCACTACTGATGATTAAGGTATTATAGACCATACGTACGTTGAATCTATGTCTATAACCTATCCTCGAGGAGCAAGAAAATATGAGACCGTAATATAGGGCGTCAAGATAAACTTAGAAAAAGACCTCCTAAATTTACCCTAAATTTATAAAAAGTTACCTTAATCTTTTTATCATTCAGGGTCAAGGCCCCGAGCTTTCTTTCCTCCCCAGACTCTATATACCAGAAACGACGTGATGACTTTTAGGGAAAGACCTCCACGAGTGGAGAATGAAATCTACTGTTTCTGTTCGGCGATAAGAGTATCGAAAAGTCCCATTCTGACAGTATCCAGCTCCTCGACATCCTTGATCTCTTGTTCAATCTGGTCCAGACACTTTTGCTCGCTGTCCTGCTTAGGCCTCCAACCCAAAGCGATTCCATTCGCCGGCTCGAGATCGCCACTGAGACTGGTCAGCATTTGTTCATTTTGAAGTCAGGAGAAACCTACTTGGGCATGCACATGGGACGAATGAACCGTCGTGGAAACCCGAGGGCATCAGCTGCCACGTCGTAGTCGGGCCAAATCTTTGGCGTCGGCTCGTCGACAAGACCACGGGCATAGAGACCCTCGGCAATCTTATCCATGATCTTCCACCAGCTGACGCGATGAGCAACTGAGAAGAAGTATCTTTCGGTTCCAACAGCTATGGGCTCCTCTTTCAGGATCTTGTTGAGGATGAGAATGTACAGATCCGTAAGATCAGATATGTGCACATTTCCAGGAGTCTTGGTATTTGTTAGAATGACATCTCTTCGTGGGCGTATGGTGGAAGGTTCTTACCGAGTCCTTGTCGAACTTGTGAACCGTCCTCAATTTAGTGCTCGTCCGAATCAAAGCAGGGATATTGACAGAGAGCTTTCTGCACTCGCCAGTTCCACGTCCATCTATGCTAACATTAGTACCATGTACCAGATTGGAAAATGTAAAGGATATCTACAAGTGAGTTGGATGGGAATGTTGAAAGTCTCGACGCCCTGAACCTTGCCTTCATCGGCAAGAACAATGTTTGTCTATGTTCCATCAGCATGAATAGCCACCTCTTATATTGGTTTCCAGGCCTACCTTTCGAACAGGGTTGTCAAGGCCAAGCTCTCTTTGCCTATCGATGAGGGGATCAGAGTCTTTGACCTTCCCGAAAGGCCACCCACCTTCCTCGGTGAACATGGAAGCAACCGAGGACTATTGAAGTGTTAAAAAGATCCTAGATATAGACATGAGTAACTTGCATGAATTAGGTATGTATTGTTGCCGGTAGCTCGGCGGCGGTCTCCAAGACCACTGAGTAGGTTTGACAACATGTCCGGGAAAATGGCTCCGGCCGTATGGATGACGATGTCGACTGAGAAGAACGTCAGAAACTACGGGCTCAGAAACAAACGGAAAACTGACTTTTATATTTCACACTTGCATATTCCACAGCAGGCTTATCTTGGAGGTCGACTAAGAAGGCATGAACTCTTTCGAGCTTGGATATCTTATCAACCTGATCCTGCCTTCGAGCAGCCGCAAAAATGTTGATTCCCTTCATCGTCTCGTCGGTACGAGAAAGAAGATCAGCGATGACAGAACCGCCGCTGTTGACCTTTAGTAAGGAGGAGATCAATCGAGATGGCTCACTTACATGTAGCCAGCGGCCCCAGTAACCAGGACGTTGTGAGGCATGATGCTTAGAAGAAACGTAATGTAATAATTGCAGATTGTTGTTCAGCTTGAGCTACTTGAGTTTTGGATATCTCCTTTTGAGCAGAAAACACTCGTTCTATAGTGACTGTCTCTCGATCTTTAGATACCCGTCTCTATGCCATCCTTCTAACAGCAGGAAGATGTAGCATGGTGGTCTTGATTGGCTCAGCTGACTCCACAACTGACCAATACCTGGAAATCCGCGCGTTCCCAGGAGGTTTGTCATCGACAGGACCCATCCCCTCCCTCATAACACTATGACTGAGTCTCCGTCAATGACAAACTTGTACCAACCAACTAGTCAATATGGAATCCCGCGCATCTCCGACCAAGAAGGGAGGCTTCGACCGCCCTGCAATCAGTCGCCGCTCGGTATGAATCCATGCAAATCTCCCAATACTATTTTCTGAACAGAGTCGTTGACATTGACATGCATGTTAGTGCGATCAATGCCGAGCAAGAAAGGTACCTTTATTACAGCATGATTGGCGTTTACTAAGATTTCACAGATCGGATGTGATAGAGCAACGCCTTGTTCCAACTGCGTATCAGCCCGTGTCGACTGCACTCACAGCAGGATCGCGCCCAAGCCAACTACTGCCAGGCAAAGAGTCTTGGTCTCTGAGCAATAGTACTTACGGTCCCTTATGGTTATAGCGTTCTGCATCTAATTATTCTGAAATAGTGAGAGAAAGATTGATGACATCTCCCGCGATGTCAGCAGCATTAAGACTCTGTTGGCAGGACTCGACCTGAACAGAGCCATACCAGCTCAAACATCACAAGAGCAACATCCTTCCACTTCTATATCTTCAAGTCCAGCTGAAGCAACCAATCCAGGCAACCTCATACCCCTTAATAGAGCTGCTCCGCCTCCTCGCTGGGATTACTCTGCCCATATCATAGACTTCGTTCGATCAATCATTCGGGACAATGGCTCAGTTCAAGCGGACAATGAGTGGAGCAGCACCATTTCTTCGTTAAAGAGCCTTGCAAATGCTTTGGAAGACACTCATGTGACACGAAGCCAACAGCTAAAACCTCATGAGCCACCGGAAAGAATCCCAACGCCCCCATTGGAAGCCATCGTCCAAATTCTGCGATGGGTCAAAGGTAAGTCAGCGCAGGCTTTTCTCTATCAATGCTGACAATGTTAGATCACTCGAGAGATTATAGATTAGTCTGGATATGCCGCTTCCTTCCGCTCGACGTCTTTCTAGATACATGCAATAAGGTCTACTTCCGCGTTGAGGATCATACCGAGGCTGAGTTTATCATCGCGAATAGTTTCTTATCATACGTGTTTGCTGAATATGCAGTCATACACGGAGATGCGAAGTCACAAGAATACTATCGCTTTTGTCGATCCAAAGTTGGCGACGGCCTTACGAAACTCCCTCTGTTGGCAACACCATGCATGGAGTTGATTGCCGCGCTTGCTCTTGGGGTATTCTCGCATCGACTGTGGTTCAAAGACAAGTGCTAACGTTCTTAAGGCAATTTACTCGGTTGAGGAAAGTCGTGCATTACAGTCATGGACCTTGATCTCGACTGCAATGACACTATGCCAGACATTGGGCTACCATCGGCTTGACACGCCCAACGATGGCCATCGACATATACAGTCCGACTTGTTCTGGGTCGTTTACGCATATGAAAAAGGCCTTTCACTGAGACTGGGACGATGCTCTGGTGTTCGCGACTCTGAGGTATCGTTGGCTCCCCAGGAAAATCAGCATCGGTCCATTCGTCTCGGGCGGATACAGGGAAAGGCATATGACCAGCTATATAGCCCTGAGAACTTGAACACATCGAGCGCTACGCGTTGCGAGGTAGCTAATGGTCTTGCACAGGAGCTTCAGTCGATTATAGATGAGACCCATCATGAGATCGCAGTACGTATTATCCCCTTCCGCTTTGCTATTGTGACTGACATGGTATGTAGCAAGCTTTGGCGGAGAGTGCAGATATGAACAGTGACCCTATGAAAGTCATATACCTCCATTGTGATCTTGTTTGCCAGTCAGCTTTGACGGCCATAGTTCTCAGGGTGTTGCCTGGCTCCCGAGGTATGGAGGTCCATGAAAGCTGCCTGACAGTTGCTCGCAACACCTTGAACCTGCATGATCAGTGCATGAAACTAGTCAACGGGTGCAAAGATCCTCTGTTGATTCGAAGATATATAAACTGGTAAGCAAACTATTCTTCAGCCGCATTTCTTACCGTCAGCTGACTTCTAGACAGGGCTATCTTGCATACACCCTTCTTTCCATTCAGTATCGTCTTCACTCATGCAGTGCGATACTCAATTGCGGAAGATTTCGATCGCCTAAACAGATTTGCATCATCGTTCAAGTCCGAGTCTAGCCATTCAGAGCCAGCAACGCATCCCCATCGACTTTACGAACTTCTCAGTAAAGCCGCCCGACTCGGCGCCAAAGCATGCCCTGAGCATTCACACACGAGCGCATCTCTATCAAGCTCGGGCGACTTTACGATGATTGATCCCGAGGTAGTGAATACTGTGGATGACAGAGGCGCGACTGATGTTGCAATCGGGGCCGACTACGATACGTCGTTCCAGATTGGGGATTGGTTTCACAGCAACCAGCAATTTATGAGGCTCCTGCACGAAGACGTACCATACTGAAATCAGCTCTATTAATCTATCTTGAGGATGACGTTATACATGATAAGACAAAGTGCAACACAGTAAGCTTATGCGTTAGTGAGTGACGTGTCAAGCTCTTCATATGAGGAGCTGAAACGGACCTCGAAGGCACATGCAGTGATTTTCAGTCCATAAATACTCTTCACATGGTTTTCTAGATTACGGAAATAATGTGGAGTCTTCATATGCAATTAAAAACAAGGTTCTCATGCATAAATGTTCTGGAATCACAACAAGACACTCGGTGTAAGTGCGGATCCCATCACATGCTAATCCAAGTGATGTTGGGCATCGCAGCCTAAACCTCAGCGGGTAAAGACAACATTAGGATGTGCCGTGTCACGGGATGAATGGAATGTTGATGCATCGGGCTGATTCTGTCGCCGATCGTTCCGTGCCGGACTAAATTGCATCGTCAGATCAGCTCATGGCCAGCTAAACTCTTATCGTCTACTCCGTATCGGCCCACGCGGATGCCGAGGTTCAGAGATATACCTGTCAATTGCCCCAACGAAATTACAGCGACGTGTTGTTCTTTTATTACGAAAATCCTTCAGCCTCATTTTTGGAGAAATGTACTAGACTAACCCTTTCAAACCTTGCATAGGCGTCTGTCGGCATCATGCAAGCCTCGTCAACGAACCAACACAATAACCAGCCTCTCGCTGCTGCTTTCAGTGGCGTAGCATCAACACCATATTCCCTCTTCGAGATCAGGTATGTATACTGACAACACAATATTTAATAATTGAGCATTTACTGACATAGCTACAAGACTTGAACGGGAATTTGTTGTCTTCTGGGGCAGCCGATATGAATCAACTGATCAACTACTCAAGGGCGTCGTAGTCCTGTGTCTACAGTCGCCGCTCAAACTCGATGAAGTCAGACTTCGCCTAGATGGTACTGTACGTCATGCATGGCTAAACGACCCCGGCGTGGCCCACAACACCAGCATCATGAAACACAAATGGCCCTCATTGCTGGAAACAGGTGGGAAGAGCGTCACTCTACCGGCTGGCAACTATGAGTGGCCCTTCGAACTGATGATGGCGGGAGATACTTCCGAGAGCCTCGAGGGTATCCGGGATGCTTCCATCACCTATGGCTTGAGAGCAACGATCAGCAGAGGCAAGCTGGCTCGACATATCAGCTGCACCAAGAAGCTTCGAATTATCCGCACATTTGCGCCGACTGCCTTGGAGTTTATGCATAATATGAGCGTCGAGCAGACATGGATCAACAAAGTCGATTACTCGGTATCTATACCGACGAAGGCAGCTGTATTCGGCGGCTCGATAGTTCTCGAAACACGATTTGCACCACTGGTCAAAGGACTCGAAATTGAAAGGATCGTCGCTACTTTGGCGGAGTTTCAAGAGTTCAGCATGCACAGCAGACACTATATCTACACAAGAGAACACAAAAGCAAGCGCGAGATTTCCCAATGGGACTTTGAGATGTCAAGAGAGCAATACTGGCAGGACACTATAGAGGAAACGGGTCAAGAGGGATGGGTCATGAAGAAGACACTTCAGCTACCGAAGCGGCTGAGTGAATGTATTCAAGACATAGACGCACAAGGCATCAGGGTCTACCACAAACTCAAGATACACATACCTATTCGGAATCAGGACGGGCATGTCTCGCATGTAAGTCAACCCTTTTCATGACACGGAGCGCAAGGCTAACTTCTTAGCTTGACTTGGGCATTCCGGTCAATATCTTCATCTCACCGTCCATCACTCTGGACGACCAAGGCAACTTGATAGACCAAGCCCCTAGCACACAAGGACCACCAAGCGAATTAATAGGACCGCCAGTATATGGAGAACACATTCTCGACCAGTTGTACGACAGCCTCGAGGACTGGCAGATACCTGGCCAAGGCACCCACCAGGGCGACGGAGAAGGATCTGGTACCAGCACTCCCCACCACACAGACTCGAATGAGAATCAGACATACGAGAGCTCCAACACATATGAAAGTACGCAATCCAGCCAGCATCACAACCCATCGCGTAACTCATCCGAAACTGTGTCTACCGACTCTGAAGAATTTGCTGAACTTAGCAAAGTTCCGACGTATCGCACGGCGCTCCGGACTCCATTGCAACCTCATACTCAACAAGGCGGAGCCCTGCCTCCTGATTATCGAACAGCCGCGGCAACAGCAGCGAATGATAGGTGACATTGAATAGCTACAACAGATTGATCTGGTTCCTGGGGGTGTTATGGCTCCCATAATTCAAGCCGCTTATAGTCTTGTTTGGTGTTATCATGTCATTCACTGAGTTGGTAAATGGAAAGCACTATGGTTCTGCTCAAGCTGTACAACTTTGTAAAAGTATGACCTATGATTCATCTTGTTTCTTAATATTTCTTGTATTTACTTCTAGCATGATACTCTCCATCAAAAGAAATAGTTGCTGGGAGCCAGAACTAGACATGCCTGGCTAACAAGTGAAATACGTTTATGTGGATAGCGATAATGATGGTAAGAATGGTTCTGCTAATTGACTTCTACTTGTAGTTTACCAACCTTCTATTTTCAATCCTAATTTTCTTTCAAGACTTTTGGTTACTTTTTGTCCTCTCTCGCTCCTTAACTCCCTGAAAGTCAAAGTGTCTCTTCTCTCTTAGTGAGCATCGGCATGCTCTAGCATCTATTTGTCCTATGACATTGCTCTTACTTTAAGAAATCAGGCTCGGTTTCGAAGCTGGTGATCTGAAAAACCAGGGTTCTGAGAGGAACTCGAAGGAATGGTATGCTAAGTTTACTGGAATATCCTTGTAACTGACGGACTTGATTTGGACCGAGCATGGTGGCTATGTACAATTCTTGACATTCATCGTAATTTCATGACCCCCGACACGATGTCGGCAAGCTTCTTGGGCATACTCAGGAAAGGGCTGTGAGAGGAAGGCAACCGATACTTCTGAACGACGACCCCCTGTTCTTCCACCTTCTCAATCATACCCTCCTGCAAGAAGCTGAGCAATCCTTGATCCTCCTCACAAATGATATACGTCAGGGGGACAACACGCCATGATACTTTCTGGCAATTGATGGGAGCGTATTGAACATCCGTACCATGGGCAACCATGGTATTCTTGGCCCATTGAGCTTCCTCCTCTGGCAGGTCATGATAGAAAAGATGAATTGGATCAGTCGGCACAAGAGTCCCGTCAGATTCAGGAACGAGCGCGGGAGGTAACCTTCCACCAAAGAGGCCGGCTAATGAATCATTTTCGGATGGCACGAAGGCGGCGATGAAGATCATGTCAGTGACGCCCCCGTCTTTTGACTCGGGTGAAACAGCAAAGCTCGCCAAAGCTGCAGAGGCAAGCATGCCTCCCCACGAATGTCCAATGACAGTGAGATGCGTGCCTGCTGCAACCTCTTTGGACACGATATCTTTGATAAAGTCGATATCATCTTGGATTGTTTTGTTTGGTGGTACAGCATCATTGTTTGTTGGAAGGCGTTCGCAGATGACTCTTATACCATGGCTCTCTAGCTCTTGTATGAATTTGTGGTAGTGTTTAGGGACGTGCCAGGCCCCGGTGATCAAGAGAATTGCGTTAAGGCTTGCCATTGAAAAGATAGTTGACTTCTTAGCTCTGCGAGGAGATCATGATGCTTTGCATCAATGTCGAGCTTCTAGGGGATTTATACACAGCTTGGTGAGAAGGCCTAAAATGGAAGTTCATTCGAGGCGCTACAAGTTTATGGCGGCGGTGATTCTGATAGCCAGTAAGCAAATCGGTCTTGGTCATAGCATGTTTGCAAGTCAAACTTGGTGATTAATTATCTGTTCCGCTCAGCTCTTGTCGTGGGGAGTAGCTTAAAAGTTTGAAGCCTCCAATCCCCTAAAGGGCAATCCATGCGAGGCGCTGTAGCGCTAAGACGCCTGGAATAGTGGCCTAGGATTATCACTATTTGAACGCCACTGAGGAACAGATGCATTCTATTACTTTAGGAACGCTTAGATCAAATCACAGTTAGATCAACGGCGGGTCAAAAGCTGAAACAAAAAGAGAAGTTTGTATACCGGGCAGTCTACTTAGAAAATGCTATGAATCAAACGATATCAGTCGCCTACAACCCTCCACCTCTTCCCTGCTCAAGGAGCATTGGGGTCGACACGGATCAAGCAAGATCCCATTCCAGGGACCTTACCCCAAGTCTCATGGGGCTCCCGCACATTCTCCAAATCCCAGACCTTCTTGATTGGTACCTCAACCTTTCCATCAATGAGGAGATTCATGACGGCTTGAAGATCTTCCATGAATGTCGCGCGATCGCGGTCGATGTAGTAGAATGATGTGCTTCTTTTGGTAAACAAGCAGCCGTTCTTAGCTAGGAGCTTGGCCATTCCAACATACTGTGATCGCGGTTTGGCGTCGTCGCCCTGGAGGATGTTCATGTTGCCACCGAAACCGACGAGACGCGAGGGCTCGTCGGTGATGAGAATATCCCACGAATCATTGTAGTGCTCAAAGCCAATAGGATCATAGACTACGTGTGCACCACCGCGCTGCTTCATTTCGCTGACCCAGTTCTTGTTGGCGTAGGTAAAGGGTGTCACTCCGAGCTGGCGAAGAGATTCATGGTTGCGCTCTGAAGCGGTGCCGTAGACTTCAGCGCCCTCCAGCAGGCACAAGGTCATAATGGCATAGCCAACAGCTCCACTGATGGAATGAATGAAGACGCGCTGGCCTTTGCCAACCAAATTTGTCGCGCGATGAACAAGACCGTAAGCAGTGTTCCAATCAAGAAAAGCAGCGACCGCTTGTTGCATATCAACGCGCTCAGGAATAGCGATCAAGTACTTTTCGAGGATATTGATCTTCTGAGCCTCAGCGTCGTACACGCTAAGAGCGCCAACGAGCTGACCAGGGCGGAATTTGGAGGACTTGTCCCCATTAGTGCTGACGCGACCAACGAAGCAATAGCCAGGTGTCAAAGGTGCCGCCTTTTGCATGGGGTATGTGCCAAGTCGCATTTGGATGTCGGCGCCAGAGAAACCTGAGTAGATGACATCGACTTGGACTTCGTTCTTTGCTGGAGGGGGGATTTGAGCTGTGACGACGCTCACGTTGGAGGGACCGCCATAGGCAGAATAGACTACTTTACGGATGTTATGAGTGGCCATTGTGTTGGTGATTAGATGTGAAAGGGTGGTGTCAAATTAGATTGATGTGTTGAGTGAATGCTTTGTATACTGATTGAGTGATGATGAATTAGAACGCACTGAGAGGGTTTTCATCGTTTATATATTTTGACTTGATCTTCAATTGAAGCCTTGAATTCGCCTTCGCTATATTCGCAATCCTCTTCGTCAACTTCAGCCTTGAAGCTCAACTCGCTCGATTCTCGGGGCACTATGGCCAATCAGCATTCTCCATTCAATGACCTCGCGTTTCGCTGTCGCGAGACTGCAAAAGTCTCCACAAATGCGTCGAAAACGAGTGGACAAGTTGCTGCGACCCTTTGTCGTAATGCGGAAATTTGTTGGACCATCAGACACAGTCAGCAGTGAATGTCCGAGGGAGCGGAGCAACTGTTATCCCGCTGAAGCCTCAGCCACAGAGTACGGAGTACTCCGATTACATCTCAAGATGGAGTCACTCATGGCTGGCTCAACAATCCAGTCCTTAAACATGCAGGATTTTTAATCTTTCTATCCTAAGAGATCGATAGCTACGAGAGTAATTGCTTTGTTTTATTTTCTTCGTTCAATGTAACGGCAGTGTTCTCGGATGAGTTGAGCCATGTCTGGTCGAAGCGAAGGGTTGGCCATGCATAGGTAGCCCGTAAGCGACGATGGAAATATAATTAACAACCGCGAGGGCTTTTCTATCACTCCTGTCACAAAAGCTTCGTCAAACTTCAAGATGCGTCGCTACTCGCTTCAGAAGGTAGGCAATGAGTACGTAGATACTCGCATTTTCGAAGAGCGGGAAGACGCGACTACGAGATGAGGATGGGGCCGATAATGAAGAACTTGTCGTTAACCAAGAAATCCCTCAATTTATTGCCTGGATTGACGAATTTGAGGAGTCTATGGCCACCATGGAAGAAGTACACGCAACATACCACGACCTGTTCGGCAAGCATATAGCAGATGACAGTTCTCACAGAACTGATATCCAGCGTTTCAGGTTACACAGACCATTAAATGGCACAGCGGTAGGTCCGAAATATCCAGAGATTTGGCTCATCAACGCAAATACATAGATTAGTCGCTAATTCGCCCGGTTGAGGTCAGAAGAGAGATGACGTTCTTAGGCTTCCAGGATATGGTCTCCCCTTGAGTTTCGGCATAGACAAGACACGCCAGCCTTTCCTTCTTGGCTTGCATGGGTCATTTTACGAGCAAAATGGCAGATATGGTAAGTGCCAACCGGGACGACTGATGGTATTCTGCGACTGACGCTTTCCAGTGCTTCAAGGATCTGGCGGTCAAGGGTAATATTTACGCAGGGTTGGAAATTAGTTTAG